>JAVGWW010000012.1:26706636-26862899 GCA_036924055.1 Leuresthes tenuis
ACTGCTAAACCGCTAATCTGTTACATGTAAGGCAGATGTCAAATTCACCGAATTAGGATTATTCGGTATTCGGCCAATCGAGCTGTAGCAGCTTCGGTAAAAGAGTATAAGTTGAAGAGTTTGTGAATAAAGGTGTGCGCACACATAGTGAGCTGTAGGAAAATAGGCAGGGAGCAATGCCGGCTGGGGTATATGTTCTTATATGTTGTCTGACTGTTTGATTTGAATGTGTTGTGTAAGTGTCCTGTTGAATGTTACATGTTTGGGCTTTGACACTTCACGGTGGTTGTTAACTGTGTGGTGTGTCCTGAAATGTTATATGTTTGGGCTCTGTGACATGCTTAATGCTTGTCAGTAGCTACCCACTTATTCATATATAGCAACTGACAACATAAGAAGTCTGGACATACTTTGATAGTAGTTGTAGAAGTATCCTTATTGATAATAGATAAACTAATTCATAGTGATAGAACAGTAGATGAACAGGTGCCTGCACATGTCTCACGAAAATAAAATGGGTGTATGATTGCTGACGGCAGAGCAATACTGCCAAACTTATGAGTTCTTGTGGCAAACTTGATTCAGTGTCTTGACGTGTATACGCTGTTTCGCTGACTTGATTGTCACAAGAAACAAAGTGTGTTTGATAAGATCCGACCATTTTATTACGGGAGGATCAGTATGTATGGATTCTGATGTGACTGATAAACCCATTCGTATCGTAAGCATAATCTAATACGTGAGACAACGCCCTGGCACACAATCAAAAAAAAAAAGAGAGAGCGGTTTTGTGTCCCCACAGTCCATAATGTAGAAAAGAGAGAAAAAAGCCTTTCTGATTTGGTGTGTGTTCTCACAGTGCAGAGTGTAGAGAAAAGAGAGAAAAGAAAGCCGTTTTGGTGTCACGGGTGTTGTAACTTACACACACACATTTCTGAATTGAGAAAGGAAATTATTTTAGAGGAAGCACTAGAGTTTAGATCCCACATTTGTTGATAGGCATTCATTTATTTCTTCACTTCTGATGAAGTTTCAACAATAAACAACAAACTTTGTATTATGAGAAAGAACCAGACTCATTCTTCAGGAATCCGAAAATAAGCTCTATTTTACGAGTTATGCACGAATTCGGATTCTCCTATAAAACCTTAACTCTAACCAAGTTAAGACTGCTTTGTCCTTCATATTTATTCATGTCTAATCAAGTTTCAACGATAAACAACGTTGTACTTTGTACTTCTTCAGCAATAAGCATCTCTCGACATATGACGAAATACAGATTTTGCTATAAAATTAATTCCTTCTATCAGCCTGACTCAAAACTGTTTGTCCTCCTTATTTATCCACTTCAAATCAAGTTTCAACAATTAAAAAAATGTTGTAGTTTGAGAAAAAACAACTTAATCTTAAGCAATCAGTAGGGTAAGAAAGGGTAAGAAAAGGTGCAAATGCCAACCATACATCACTAAAAGGTGGAGCGGAAGTATTCGGCTGCAAGTAGGTGCGAATGCCTGACAATGTATGATCAAAAGAGGGAGCGGAGGTTTTCGGCTGCAAGGTCTGAATGTCCAACCATAATTTGTAAAAACCGGGGAAGAAAAGGCTCGAAAGCCCGACTATACACCATCAAAAGCGGGAGCGGAGGTGTTCGGCTGCAAGTAGGTGTGAATGTTCGACCATAATTTGTAAAAAGCGGGTAAGAAAAGGTTCGAATGCCCGACTATATATTAACCAAAGCAGGAGGAGAGGTCTTCGGATAAGAGTGGGTGAGAATTTACAACCATAATCTATAAAATGCGGTGAAAAAAAAGGTGTGAATACCCCATAGAACACTAAAAGGTAGAGCGGAAGTGTTCGGCTGCAAGAAGGTGTGAATGTCTGACCATAGTTTGTAAAAAGCGGGTAAGAAAAGGTTCGAATGCCCGAACATACACCATCAAAGGAGGGAGCGGAGGTGTTCCGCTGTAAGAAGGTGTGAATGTCCGACCATAGTTGGCAAAAAGCAGGTAAGAAAAGGTTAAAATACCCGATTGTACACAATCAATAGCGGGAGCAGAGTTGTTCCGCTACTAAAAGGTGTGAAAGTCCGACCATGGTTTGTAAAAAGCGGGTAAGAAAAGGTGCGAATGCCCGACAACGTATGATCAAAAGAGGGAGCGGAGGTTTTCGGCTGAAACAAGGTCTGAATGTCCATCCATATTTTGTAAAAATCTGGGAAGAAAAGGCTCGAAAGCCCGACTATACACCATCAACAGCTGGAGCAGAGATGTTCAGCTGCAAGAAGGTCTGAATGTCCATCAATAATTGCTAGAAAACATGGAAGAGAATTTTCGAATATCAAACCGCATATGATCATAAGCGGGAGAGGAGGTGTTCAAATGCAAGAAGGTGTGAATGTCCACCCATAATTACTGCAAAATGGGTAAGAAAAGGTACGAATGCCCAACCATACATGATCCTAACAGGGAGCGGAGGTGTTTGGCTGCGACAAGGTGTGTTTGTCCACCCATAATTAATGAAAAGCGGGCAACAAGTAGGTTTGAATACCCATCATCAAAAGCGGGAGTGGATGTGTTCGGCTACAAGAAGGTTTGAATGTCTGACCATAGTTTGTAAAAAGCGGGTAAGAAAAGGTTCGAATGCCCGAACATACACCATCAAAGGAGGGAGCGGAGGTGTTCCGCTGTAAGAAGGTGGGAATGTCCAACAGTAATTGGCAAAAAGCGGGTAAGAAAAGGTTAAAATACCCTATTGTACACAATCAATAGCGGGAGCAGAGTTGTTCCGCTACTAAAAGGTGTCAAAGTCCGACCATGAATTGAAAAAGCAGGTCAGAAAAGGTGCGAATGCCCGACAATGTATGATCAAAAGAGGGAGCGGAGGTTTTCAGCTGAAAGAAGGTCTGAATGTCCATCCATAATTTGTAAAAATCGGGGAAGAAAAGGCTCGAAAGCCCGACTATACACCATCAACAGCTGGAGCGGAGGTGTTCAGCTGCAAGAAGGTCTGAATGTCCATCAATAATTGCTAGAAAACATGGAAGAGAATTTTCGAATATCAAACCGCACATGATCATAAGCGGGAGAGGAGGTGTTAAAATGCAAAAAGGTGTGAATGTCCACCCATAATTACTGCAAAATGGGTAAGAAAAGGTACGAATGCCCAACCATACATCATCAAAAGCAGGAGTGGATGTGTTCGGCTACAAGAAGGTTTTAATGTCCAACCATAGTTTGTAAAAAGCGGGTAAGAAAAGGTTCGAATGCCCGAACATACACCATCAAAAGAGGGAGCGGAGGTGTTCCACTGTAAGAAGGTATGAATGTCTGACCATAGTTGGTAAAAACCGGGTAAGAAAAGGTGAAAATACCCGACTGTACACAATCAATAGCGGGAGCGGAGTTGTTCGGCTACTAAAAGGTGTGAAAGTCCGACCCTGGTTTGTAAAAAGCGGGTAAGAGAAGGTGCGAATGCCCGACAATGTATGATCAAAAGAGGGAGCGGAGGTTTTCGGCTGCAAGAAGGTCTGAATGTCCAACAATAATTTTGTAAAAACCGGGGAAGAAAAGGCTCGAAAGCCCGACTATACATCATCAAAAGCGGGAGCGGAGGTGTTCAGCTGCAAGAAGGTCTGAATGTCCATCAATAATTGCTAGAAAACATGAAAGAAAATTTTCGAATATCAAACCACACATCATCATAAGCGGGAGAGGAGGTGTTCAGCTGCAAGAAGGTGTGAATGTCCGACCATAGTTTGTAAAAAATGGGTAAGAAAAGGTGTGAATGCTCAACCATACATCATCAAAAGCAGGAGTGGATGTGTTCGGCTAAAAGAAGTTTTGAATGTCCGACCATAGTTCGTAAAATGCGGGTAAGAAAAGGTTCGAATGCCCGAACATACACCATCAAAAGAGGGAGCGGAGGTGTTCCGCTGTAAGACGGTGTGAATGTCCAACAATAGTTGGTAAAAAGCGGGTAAGAAAAGGTTAAAATACCCGACTGTACACAATCAATAGCGGGAGCGGAGTTGTTCGGCTACAAGAAGGTGTGAAAGTCCGACCATGGTTTGTAAAAAGCGGGTAAGAAAAGGTTCGAATGCCCGAATATATACCATCAAAAGCGGAAGCGGAGGTGTTCGGCTGCAAGAAGGTGTGAACGTCCAACCAAAGTTTGTAAAAAGCAGTGAAGAAAAGTTTCGAATATCCAACCAAACATAATCAAAAGCGGGAGCAGAGCTGTTCGACTGCAAGTAGGTGTGAATGTCAGATCATAATTTGCAAAAAGCTGATGAGAAAGGGTGAGAATGCCCGACTATACACCATCAAATGCGGGAGCGGAAGTGTTCGGCTGTGAGTAGGTGTGAATGTCAAACCATAATTGCTGAAAAATGTGTTAGAAAAGACTAGAATGCCGGACCATACATCATCAAAAGCTGGAAAAGTGGTGTTCGGCTGCAAGTAGGTGTGAATGTCCAGCCATAATTACTCACAAACCGGTAAGAAAAGGTAGTATTGCCAGACCATACATTATCAAAACAGGGAGCGGAGGTGGTTCAGCTGCAAGGTGTGAATGTCTGACTAAAGTTTATAAAAAGCGGGTAAGACAAGGTGCGAATGCCTGACAATGTATGATCAAATGAGGGAGCGGAGGTTTTCGGCTGCAAGGTCTGAATGTACAACCATAATTTGTAAAAACCGGGGAAGAAAAGGCTCGAAAGCCCGACTATACACCATCAAAAGCGGGAGCGGAGGTGTTCGGCTGCAAGTAGGTGTGAATGTTCGACCATAATTTGTAAAAAGCGGGTAAGAAAAGGTTTGAATGCCCGACTATATATTAACAAAAGCAGGAGGAGAGGTCTTCGGATAAGAGTGGGTGAGAATTTCCAACCATAATCAATAAAATGCGGTGAAAAAAAAGGTGTGAATACCCCATAGAACACTAAAAGGTGGAGCAGAAGTGTTCGGCTGCAAGAAGGTGTGACTGTTCGACTATATTTGGTGAAAAGCAGGTGAAGCAAGGTCTGAATGCCCAACCTTACATCATCAAAAACGAGATCAGAGGTGTTTGGCTGCAAGAAGGCCATAGTTTGCCAAAAGCGGGTAAGCTGCGAATGACCGACTAAATATCAACAAAAGTGGGGGCGGAGGTCTTCGGATGCAAGTGGGTGTGAATATCCCACCATACAAGTATGGTGGAGAGGAAGCTGTGAATGGCCGACCATAGTAAAAGGCGGGTGAGAGAAGGTGCGAATGTCAAACCATACATAATCAAAACAGGGAGCGGAGGTGTTCTGCTGTAAGAAGGTGTGAATGTCCAACCATAGTTGGTAAAAAGCGGGTAAGAACAGGTTAAAATTCCCGACTGTACACAATCAATAGCGGGAGCGGAGTTGTTCGGCTACTAAAAGGTGTGAAAGTCCGACCATGGTTTGTAAAAAGCGGGTAAGAAAAGGTGCGAATGCCCGACAATGTATGATCAAAAGAGGGAGTGGAGGTTTTCGGCTGCAAGAAGGTCTGAATGTCCAACCATAATTTGTAAAAACCGGGGAAGAAAAGGCTCGAAAGCCCGACTATACACCATCAAAAGTGGGAGCGGAGGTGTTCAGCTGCAAGACGGTCTGAATGTCTATCAATAATTGCTAGAAAACATGAAAGAAAATTTTCGAATATCAAACTGCACATGATCATAAGCGGGAGAGGAGGTGTTCAGCTGCAAGAAGGTGTGAATGTCTACCCATAATTACTGAAAAATGGGTAAGAAAAGGTGCAAATGCCTAACCATACATCATCAAAAGAGGGAGCGGAGGTGTTCCGCTGTAAGACGGTGTGAATGTCCGACCATAGATGGTAAAAAGCGGGTAAGAAAAGGTTAAATTACCCGACTGTACACAATCAAAAGAGGGAGCGGAGTTGTTCAGCTAAGAGAAGGTGTGAAAGTCCGACCTTGGTTTGTAAAAAGCGGGTAAGAAAAGGTTCGTATGCCCGAATATACACTATCAAAACCGGAAGCGTAGGTGTTCGGCTGCAAGAAGGTGTGAACGTCCGACCAAAGTTTGTAAAAAGCAGTTAAGAAAAGGTTCGAATATCTAACCAAACATAATCAAAAGCGGGAGCAGAGCTGTTCAACTGGAAGTAGTTGTGAATGTCAGATCATAATTTGCAAAAAGCTGATGAGAAAGGGTGAGAATGCCCGACTATACATCATCAAATGCGGGAGCGGAGTTGTTCGGCTGTGAGTAGGTGTGAATCTCCGACCATAATTGCTGAAAAATGTGTTAGAAAAGGTAAAAATGCCGGTCCATACATCATCAAAATCGGGAGAGGTGGTGTTCAGCTGCAAGAAGGTCTAAATGTCCATCAATAATTGCTAGAAAACATGAAAGAAAATTTTCGAAAATCAAACCACACATGATCATAAGTGGGAGAGGAGGTGTTCAGCTGCAAGAAGGTGTGAATGTCCACCCATAATACCTGAAAAATGGGTAAAAAAAAGGTGCGAATGCCCAACCATACATCATCAAAAGAAGGAGTGCATGTGTTCGGCTACAAGAAGGTGTGAACGTCCAACCAAAGTTTGTAAAAAGCAGTTAAGAAAAGGTTCGAATATCCAACCAAACATAATCAAAAGCGGGAGCAGAGCTGTTCGACTGCAAGTAGGTGTGAATGTCAGATCATAATTTGCAAAAAGCTGATGAGAAAGGGTGAGAATGCCCGACTATACACCATCAAATGCGGGAGCGGAGTTGTTCGGCTGTGAGTAGGTGTGAATCTCCGACCATAATTGCTGAAAAATGTGTTAGAAAAGGTAAGAATGCCGGTCCATACATCATCAAAAGCGAGAGAGGTTGTGTTCGGCTGCAAGTAGGTGTGACTGTTCGACTAAAGTTTGTAAAAAGTGGGTAAGACAAGGTGCGAATGCCTGACAATGTATGATTAAAAGCGGGAGCGGAGGTGTTCAGCTGCAAGAAGGTCTACATGTCCATCAATAATTGCTAGAAAACATGAAAGAAACTTTTCGAAAATCAAACCGCACATGATCATAAGTGGGATAGGAGGTTTTCAACTGCAAGGTGTGAATGTCCACCCATAATTCCTGAAAATTGGGCAAAAAAAAGGTGTGAATGCCCAACCATACATCATCAAAAGCAGGAGTGGAAGTGTTCGGCTACAAGAAGGTGTGAACGTCCAACCAAAATATGTAAAAAGCAGTTAAGAAAAGGTTCGAATATCCAACCAAACATAATCAAAAGCGGGAGCAGAGCTTTTCGACTGCAAGTAGGTGTGAATGTCAGATCATAATTTGCAAAAAGCTGATGAGAAAGGGTGAGAATGCCCGACTATACATCATCAAATGCGGGAGCGGAGTTGTTCGGCTGTGAGAAGGTGTGAATCTCCGACCATAATTGCTGAAAAATGTGTTAGAAAAGGTAAAAATGCCGGTCCATACATCATCAAAAGCGAGAGAGGTTGTGTTCGGCTGCAAGTAGGTGTGAATGTCCAGCCATAATTACTCACAAACGGGTAAGAAAAGGTAGTATTGCCAGACCATATATGATCAAAACAGGGAGCGGAGGTGGTTCAGCTGCAAGAAGGTTTGAATGTCTCCGACTAAAGTTCAAATATATTAAAGAAAGCGGGAGGAGAGGTCTTCGGATGAGAGTGGTTGAAAATTTCCGACCATAATGTCTAAAATGCGGTGAAAAAAAGGTGTGATAGAACACTAAAAGGTGGAGCGGAAGTGTTCGGCTGCAAGAAGGTGTGAATGTCCGACTATATTTGGTGAAAAGCAGGTGAAGCAAGGTCTGAATGCCCAACCTTACATCATCAAAAGCGAGATCAGAGGTGTTTGGCTGCAAGAAGGCCATAGTTTTCCAAAAGCGGGTAAGGTGCGAATGTCCGACTAAATATCAACAAAATTTGGGGCAGAGGTCTTCGGATGCAAGTGGGTGTGAATATCCAACCATACAAGTATGGTGGAGAGGAAGCTGTGAATAGCCGACCATAGTTTGGAAAAAGCGGGTAAGAAAAGGTTTGAATACCCGAACATATACCATCAAAAGAGGGAGCGGAGGTGTTCCGCTGTACGAAGGTGTGAATGTCCGACCATAGTTGGTAAAAAGCGGGTAAGAAAAGGTTAAAATACCCGACTGTACACAATCAATAGCGGGAGCGGATGTGTTCGGCTACAAGAAGGTGTGAAAGTCCGACCATGGTTTGTAAAAAGCGGGTAAGAAAAGGTGCGAATGTCCAACAATGTATGATCAAAAGAGAGAGCGGAGGTTTTCGGATACAAGAAGGTTTGAATGTCCCACCATAGTTTGTAAAAAGCGGGTAAGAAAAGGTTCGAATGCCCGACTATACACAATCAATAGCGGGAGCGGATGTGTTCGGCTACAAGAAGGTGTGAAAGTCCGATCATGGTTTGTAAAAACCGGGAAGAAAAGGCTCGAAAGCCCGACTATACACCATCAAAAAGAAGGTTTGAATGTCCATCAATAATTGCTTTGAAACAAGAAAGTAAATTTTCGAATATCAAACCGTACATGATCATAAGCGGGAGAGGAGGTGTTCCGCTGTAAGACAGTGTGAATGTCCAACCATAGTTGGTAAAAAGCGGGTAAGAAAAGGTTAAAATACCCGACTGTACACAATCAATAGCGGGAGCGGAGTTGTTCGGCTACTAAAAGGTGTGAAAGTCCGACCCTGGTTTGTAAAAAGCGGGTAAGAAAAGGTTCGAATGCCCGAACATACACCATCAAAAGAGGGAGCGGAGGTGTTCCGCTGTAAGACGGTGTGAATGTCCGATCATAGTTGGTAAAAAGCGGGTAAGAAAAGGTTAAAATACCCGACTGTACACAATCAAAAGAGGGAGCGGAGTTGTTCAGCTAAGAGAAGGTGTGAAAGTCCGACCATGGTTTGTAAAAAGCGGGTAAGAAAAGGTTCGTATGCCCGAATATACACTATCAAAACCGGAAGCGTAGGTGTTCGGCTGCAAGAAGGTGTGAACGTCCGACCAAAGTTTGTAAAAAAGCAGTTAAGAAAAGGTTCGAATATCTAACCAAACATAATCAAAAGCGGGAGCAGAGCTGTTCGACTGCAAGTAGGTGTGAATGTCAGAGAATAATTTGCAAAAAGCTGATGAAAAAGGGTGAGAATGCCCGACTATACACCATCAAATGCGGTAGCGGAGTTGTTCGGCTGTGAGTAGGTGTGATTCTCCAACCATAATTGCTGAAAAATGTGTTAGAAAAGGTAAGAATGCCGGTCCATACATCATCAAAAGCGGGAGAGGTGGTGTTCGGCTGCAAGTAGGTGTGAATGTCCATTAATAATTGCTTTAAAACATGAAAGAAAATTTTCGAATATCAAACCTTACATGATCATTAGCGGGAGAGGAGGTGTTCAGCTGCAAGAAGATGTGAATATCCACCCATAATTACTGAAAAATGGGTAGGAAAAGATGCGAATGTCCAACCATAAATTATCAAAAGCAGGAGTGGAGTTGTTCAGCTACAAGAAGGTATGAAAGTCCAACCATGGTTTGTAAAAAGCGGGTAAGAGAAGGTTCGAATACCCGAATATATACCATCAAAAGCGGAAGCGGGGGTGTTCGGCTGCAAGAAGGTGTGAACGTCCGACCAAAGTTTGTAAAAAGCAGTTAAGAAAAGGTTTGAATACCCAACCGAACATAATCAAAAGCGGGAGCAGAGCTGTTCGACTGCAAGTAGGTGTGAATGTCAGATCATAATTGCTGAAAAATGTGATAGAAAAGACTAGAATGCCGGACAATACATCATCAAAAGCGGGAGAGATTGTTTTTCGGCTGCAAGTAGATGTGAATGTCCAGCCATAATTACTCACAAACGGGGGAAGAAAAGGTAGTATTTCCAGACCACACATGATCAAAACAGGGAGCGGAGGTTTTCGGCTGCAAGGTCTGAATGTCCAACCGTAATTTGTAAAAATCGGGGAAGAAAAGGCTCGAAAGCCCAACTATACACCATCAAAAGCGGGAGCAGAGGTGTTCAGGTGCAAGAAGGTCTGAATGTCCGACCAATAATTACTGAAAAATGGGTAAGAAAAGGTGCGAATGCCAAATCATACATCATCAAAAGCAGGAGCGGATGTGTTCGGCTACAAGAAGGTTTGAATGTCCAACCATAGTAAGTAATAGGTGGGTAAGAAAAGGCTCGAATGCCCGACTATACAGCATCAAAAGCGGAAGCGGAGGTGTTCGGCTGCAAGACGGTGTGAACGTCCGACCAAAGTTTGTAAAAAGCATTAAGAAAATGTTCGAATATCCAACCAAACATAATCAAAAGCGGGAGCAGAGCTGTTCGACTGCAAGTAGGTGTGAATATCAGATCATAATTTGCAAAAAGCTGATAAGAAAGGGTGAGAATGCCCGACTATACACTATCAAATGTGGGAGCGGAGGTGTTCGTCTGTGAGTAGGTGTGAATGTCCGACCATAATTGCTGAAAAATGTGTTAGAAAAGGTAAGAATGCCGGACCATATATCATCAAAAGCGGGAGAGGTTGTGTTCGGCTGCAAGAAGGTGTGAATGTCCAGCCATAATTACTCACAAATGGGTAAGAAAAGGTACTATTGCCAGACCATATATGATCAAAACAGGGAGCGGAGGTGGTTCAGCTGCAAGAAGGTTTGAATGTCCGACTAAAGTTTGTAAAAAGCGGGTAAGACAAGGTGTGAATGCCCGACAATGTATGATCAAAAGAGGAGCGGAGGTTTTCGGCTGCAAGAAGGTCTGAATGTCCACCCATAATTACTGAAAAATGGGTAAGAAAAGGTGCGAAAGCCCAACCGCACATGATCATAAGTGGATGAGAAGGTAGTAAGTAGTGCAAGTAGGTGTGAATCTAAGATCATAATTTGTAAAAAGCGGGTAAGAAAAGGTAAGAATGCCCAACCATAAATTATCAAAAGCGGCAGCAGAGTTTCGGCTGGTATTTATCAATGTCTAGATAGATTTCAACAAAAAACAACGTTGTACTTTGCAGTAAAAGAAAGTGCAAATCAAAAGTTTTAGGAATCCGAGAATAAGCTTATTTTCATGAGTTCTGCACGATTTCGGATTTTATGTATAAAATTAATTTTTTCACGCAAACTAAGTTAACACTGCTTTGTCCTTCATATGTACCCATTTCTACATATATTTCAAGCATAAACTTCCTCATACTACCCTGAATGAGAAAGAGCCACACTTGTGATTAAGCCATACCTCCCTTTTGAGGAGTTCTGCATGATTTGGGATTTTATCTATAAAATTAATTCCTTCACTCAAACTATGTTAAAACGGCTTTTACCTTCATATTTATCAATGTCTCAATAGATTTAAACAAAAAAACAACGTTGTACTTTGCAATAAAAGAAAGAGCAAATCAAAAGTTTTAGGAATCCGAGAATAAGCTTATTTTCATGAGTTCTGCACGATTTCGGATTTTATGTATAAAATGAATTCATTCACTCAAACCAAGTTAAAACTGCTTTTTCCTTCATATTTATCAATGTCTAGATCGACTTCAACAAAGAACAACATTGTATTTTGCAGTAGAAGAAAGAGCAAAACTGAAGGATCAGGAATCCGAGAATAAGCTTCTTTTCATACGTTCTGCATGATTTGGGATTTTATGTATAAAATGAATTCCTTCTCTCAAACTAAGTTAACACTGCTTTGTCCTTCATATGTACCCATTTCTACATATATTTCAAGCATAAACTTCCTCATACTACCCTGAATGAAAAAGAGCCACACTTGTGATTAAGCCATACCTCCCTTTTGAGGAGTTCTGCATGATTTGGGATTTTATCTATAAAATTAATTCCTTCACTCAAACTATGTTAAAACGGCTTTTACCTTCATATTTATCAATGTCTCAATAGATTTAAGCAAAAAAACAACGTTGTACTTTGCAATAAAAGAAAGAGCAAATCAAAAGTTTTAGGAATCCGAGAATAAGCTTATTTTCATGAGTTCTGCACGATTTCGGATTTTATGTATAAAATGAATTCATTCACTCAAACCAAGTTAAAACTGCTTTTTCCTTCATATTTATCAATGTCTAGATCGACTTAAACAAAGAACAACATTGTATTTTGCAGTAGAAGAAAGAGCAAAACTGAAGGATCAGGAATCCGAGAATAAGCTTCTTTTCATACGTTCTGCATGATTTGGGATTTTATGTATAAAATGAATTCCTTCTCTCAAACTAAGTTAACACTGCTTTGTCCTTCATATGTACCCATTTCTACATATATTTCAAGCATAAACTTCCTCATACTACCCTGAATGAGAAAGAACCACACTTGTGATTAAGCCATACGCCCCTTTTGAGGAGTTCTGCATGATTTGGGATTTTTTTCTATAAAATCAATTCCTTCACTCAAACTATGTTAAAACGGCTTTTACCTTCATATTTATCAATGTCTCGATAGATTTAAACAAAAAAACAACGTTGTACTTTGCAGTAAAAGAAAGAGCCAATCAAAAGTTTTAGGAATCCGAGAATAAGCTTATTTTCATGAGTTCTGCACGATTTCGGATTTTATGTATAAAATGAATTCATTCACTCAAACCAAGTTAAAACTGCTTTTTCCTTCATATTTATCAATGTCTAGATCGACTTCAACAAAGAACAACACTGTATTTTGCAGTAGAAGAAAGAGCAACACTGAAGGATCAGGAATCCGAGAATAAGCTTATTTTCTTATGGGCAAGTGGGAACTGCTTTGTCCTTCATATTTATCAATGTGTAGATGGATTTCAACTTCTTCTACTGCATCTTCTTCACACCTTCTTGTAGCCGAACACTTCCGCTCCCGCTATTGATTGTGTACAGTCGGGTATTTTAACCTTTTCTTACCCGCTTTTTACCAACTATGGTCGGACATTCACACCGTCTTACAGCGGAACACCTCCGCTCCCGCTTTTTATGGTGTATAGTCGGGCATTCGAACCTTTTCTTACCCGCTATTTACAAACTATGGTAGGACATTCAAACCTTCGTGTATCCGAAAACCTACGCTCTCTCTTTTGATCATACATTTTCGGACATTCGCACCTTTTCTTACCCGCTTTTTACAAACCATGGTCGGACTGTCACACCTTCTTGTAGCCGAACACATCCGCTCCCACTATTGATTGTGTACAGTCGGGTATTTTAACCTTTTCTTACCCGCTTTTTACCAAGTATGGTCGGACATTCACACCTTCGTACAGCGGAACACCTCCGCTCCCTCTTTTGATGGTGTATGTTCGGGCATTCAAACCTTTTCTTACCCGCTTTTTCCAAACTATGGTCGGCTATTCACAGCTTCCTCTCCACCATACTTGTATGGTGGGATATTCCCACCCACTTGCATCCGAAAACCTCCGCCCCAAATTTTGTTGATATTTAGTCGGACATTCGCACCTTACCCGCTTTTGGCAAACTATGGCCTTCTTGCAGCCAAACAACTCTGATCTTGCTTTTGATGATGTAAGGTTGGGCATTCAGACCTTGCTTCACCTGCTTTTCACCAAATATAGTCGGACATTCACACCTTCTTGCAGCCGAACACTTCCGCTCCACCTTTTAGTGTTCTATCACACCTTTTTTTTCACCGCATTTTATACATTATGGTTGGAAATTTTCAACCAATTTCATCCGAAGACCTCTCCTCTCGCTTTTGTTAATATATTTGAACTTTAGTTTGACATTCAAACCTTCTTGCAGCTGAACCACCTCCGCTCCCTGTTTTGATCATATATGGTCTGGCAATACTACCTTTTCTTACCCGTTTGTGAGTAATTATGGCTGGACATTCACACCTACTTGCAGCCGAACACAACCTCTCTCGCTTTTGATGATGTATGGACCGGCATTTTTACCTTTTCTAACACATTTTTCAGCAATTATGGTCGGAGATTCACACCTACTCACAGCCGAACAACTCCGCTCCCGCATTTGATGATGTATAGTCGGGCATTCTCACCCTTTCTCATCAGCTTTTTGCAAATTATGATCTGACATTCACACCTACTTGCAGTCGAACAGCTCTGCTCCTGCTTTTGATTATGTTTGGTTGGATATTCGAACCTTTCCTTAACTTCTTTTTACATATTTTGGTTGGACGTTCACACCTTCTTGTAGCTGAACACTTCCACTCCTGCTTTTGATGATGTATGGTTGGGCATTCACACCTTTTTTTTGCCCATTTTTCAGGAATTATGGGTGGACATTCACACCTTGCAGCTGAACACCTCCTATCCCACTTATGATCATGTGCGGTTTGATTTTCGAAAAGTTTCTTTCATGTTTTCTAGCAATTATTGATGGACATGTAGACCTTCTTGCAGCTGAACACCTCCGCTCCCGCTTTTGATCATACATTGTCAGGCATTCGCACTTTGTCTTACCCACTTTTTACAAACTTTAGTCGAACAGTCACACCTTTTTGCAGCCGAACACCATCTCTACCGCTTTTGATGATGTATGGTCCAGCATTCTTACCTTTTCTAACACATTCTTCAGCAATTATGGTCGGACATTCACACCTACTCAGAGCCGAACACCTCCGCTCCCGCATTTGATGGTCTATAGTCGGGCATTCTACAGCGGAAAAGACTCATTCTTATGTTTGGTTAGATATTCGAACCTTTTCTTAACTGCTTTTTACAAACTTTGGTCGGACGTTCACAATATCTTGCAGCCGAACACCTCCGCTTCCGCTTTTGATGGTGTATATTCGGGCATACGAACCTTTTCATACCCGCTTTTTACAAACCAAGGTCGGACTTTCACACGTCTTAGCTGAACAACTCCGCTCCCTCTTTTGATTGTGTACAGTCGGGTAATTTAACCTTTTCTTACCCGCTTTTTACCAACTATTGTTGGACATTCACACCGTCTTACAGCGGAACACCTCCGCTCCCTCTTTTGATGGTGTATGTTCGGGCACTCGAACCTTTTCTTACCCGCTTTTTACAAACTATGGTCAGACATTCAAACCTTCTTGTAGCGGAACACATCCACTCCTGCTTTTGATGATGGGTATTCAAACCTACTTGTTGCCCGCTTTTCATTAATTATGGGTGGACATACACACCTTGTCGCAGCCAAACACCTCCGCTCCCTGTTTTGATTATGTATGATTGGACATTCGCACCTTTTCTCACCCGCTTTTTACTATGGTCGGCCATTCACAGCTTCCTCTCCACCATACTTGTATGGTGGGATATTCACACCCACTTGCATCCGAAGACCTCCGCCCCCACTTTTGTTGATATTTAGTCGGTCATTCGCAGCTTACCCGCTTTTGGCAAACTATGGCCTTCTTGCAGCCAAACACCTCTGATCTCGTTTTTGATGATGTAAGGTTGGGCATTCAGACCTTGCTTCACCTGCTTTTCACCAAATATAGTCGAACAGTCACACCTTCTTGCAGCCGAACACTTCTGCTCCACCTTTTAGTGTTCTATGGGGTATTCACACCTTTTTTTTCACCGCATTTTATTGATTATGGTTGGAAATTCTCACCCACTCTTATCCGAAGACCTCTCCTCCTGCTTTTGTTAATATATAGTCGGGCATTCAAACCTTTTCTTACCCGCTTTTTACAAATTATGGTCGAACATTCACACCTACTTGCAGCCGAACACCTCCGCTCCCGCTTTTGATGGTGTATAGTCGGGCTTTCGAGCCTTTTCTTCCCCGGTTTTTACAAATTATGGTTGTACATTCAGACCTTGCAGCCGAAAACCTCCGCTCCCTCATTTGATCATACATTGTCAGGCATTCGCACCTTGTCTTACCCGCTTTTTATAAACTTTAGTCAGACATTCACACCTTGCAGCTGAACCACCTCCGCTCCCTGTTTTGATAATGTATGGTCTGGCAATACTACCTTTTCTTACCGGTTTGTGAGTAATTATGGCTGGACATTCACACCTACTTGCAGCCGAACACCACTTTTCCAGCTTTTGATGATGTATGGTCCGGCATTCTAGTCTTTTCTAACACATTTTTCAGCAATTATGGTTTGACATTCACACCTACTCACAGCCGAACACTTCCGCTCCCGCATTTGATGGTGTATAGTCGGGCATTCTCACCCTTTCTCATCAGCTTTTTGCAAATTATGATCTTACATTCACACCTACTTGCAGTCGAACAGCTCTGCTCCCGCTTTTGATTATGTTTGGTTGGATATTCGAAACTTTTCTTCACTGCTTTTTACAAACTTTGGTTGGACGTTCACACCTTCTTGCAGCCGAACACCTCCGCTTCCGCTTTTGATGGTACATATTCGGGCATTCGAACCTTTTCTTACCCGCTTTTTACAAACCATGGTCGGACTTTCACACCTTCTTGTAGCCGAACAACTCCGCTCCCGCTATTGATTGTGTACAGTCGGGTATTTTAACCTTTTCTTACCCGCTTTTTACCAACTATTGTTGGACATTCACACCGTCTTACAGCGGAACACCTCCGCTCCCTCTTTTGATGGTGTATGTTCGGGCATTCGAACCTTTTCTTACCCGCATTTTACGAACTATGGTCGGACATTCAAAACTTCTTTTAGCCGAACACATCCACTCCTGCTTTTGATGATGTATGGTTGAGCATTCACACCTTTTCTTACCCATTTTTTACAAACTATGGTCGGACATTCACACCTTCTTGCAGCTGAACACCATCTCTACCGCTTTTGATGATGTATGGTCCAGCATTCTTACCTTTTCTAACACATTCTTCAGCAATTATGGTCGGACATTCACACCTACTCAGAGCCGAACACCTCCGCTCCCGCATTTGATGGTCTATAGTCGGGCATTCTACAGCGGAAAAGACTCATTCTTATGTTTGGTTAGATATTCGAACCTTTTCTTAACTGCTTTTTACAAACTTTGGTCGGACGTTCACAATATCTTGCAGCCGAACACCTCCGCTTCCGCTTTTGATGGTGTATATTCGGGCATACGAACCTTTTCATACCCGCTTTTTACAAACCAAGGTCGGACTTTCACACCTCTTAGCTGAACAACTCCGCTCCCTCTTTTGATTGTGTACAGTCGGGTAATTTAACCTTTTCTTACCCGCTTTTTACCAACTATTGTTGGACATTCACACCGTCTTACAGCGGAACACCTCCGCTCCCTCTTTTGATGGTGTATGTTCGGGCACTCGAACCTTTTCTTACCCGCTTTTTACAAACTATGGTCAGACATTCAAACCTTCTTGTAGCGGAACACATCCACTCCTGCTTTTGATGATGGGTATTCAAACCTACTTGTTGCCCGCTTTTCATTAATTATGGGTGGACATACACACCTTGTCGCAGCCAAACACCTCCGCTCCCTGTTTTGATCATGTATGATTGGACATTCGCACCTTTTCTCACCCGCTTTTTACTATGGTCGGCCATTCACAGCTTCCTCTCCACCATACTTGTATGGTGGGATATTCACACCCACTTGCATCCGAAGACCTCCGCCCCCACTTTTGTTGATATTTAGTCGGTCATTCGCAGCTTACCCGCTTTTGGCAAACTATGGCCTTCTTGCAGCCAAACACCTCTGATCTCGTTTTTGATGATGTAAGGTTGGGCATTCAGACCTTGCTTCACCTGCTTTTCACCAAATATAGTCGAACAGTCACACCTTCTTGCAGCCGAACACTTCTGCTCCACCTTTTAGTGTTCTATGGGGTATTCACACCTTTTTTTTCACCGCATTTTATTGATTATGGTTGGAAATTCTCACCCACTCTTATCCGAAGACCTCTCCTCCTGCTTTTGTTAATATATAGTCGGGCATTCAAACCTTTTCTTACCCGCTTTTTACAAATTATGGTCGAACATTCACACCTACTTGCAGCCGAACACCTCCGCTCCCGCTTTTGATGGTGTATAGTCGGGCTTTCGAGCCTTTTCTTCCCCGGTTTTTACAAATTATGGTTGTACATTCAGACCTTGCAGCCGAAAACCTCCGCTCCCTCATTTGATCATACATTGTCAGGCATTCGCACCTTGTCTTACCCGCTTTTTATAAACTTTAGTCAGACATTCACACCTTGCAGCTGAACCACCTCCGCTCCCTGTTTTGATAATGTATGGTCTGGCAATACTACCTTTTCTTACCGGTTTGTGAGTAATTATGGCTGGACATTCACACCTACTTGCAGCCGAACACCACTTTTCCAGCTTTTGATGATGTATGGTCCGGCATTCTAGTCTTTTCTAACACATTTTTCAGCAATTATGGTTTGACATTCACACCTACTCACAGCCGAACACTTCCGCTCCCGCATTTGATGGTGTATAGTCGGGCATTCTCACCCTTTCTCATCAGCTTTTTGCAAATTATGATCTGACATTCACACCTACTTGCAGTCGAACAGCTCTGCTCCCGCTTTTGATTATGTTTGGTTGGATATTCGAAACTTTTCTTCACTGCTTTTTACAAACTTTGGTTGGACGTTCACACCTTCTTGCAGCCGAACACCTCCGCTTCCGCTTTTGATGGTATATATTCGGGCATTCGAACCTTTTCTTACCCGCTTTTTACAAACCATGGTCGGACTTTCACACCTTCTTGTAGCCGAACAACTCCGCTCCCGCTATTGATTGTGTACAGTCGGGTATTTTAACCTTTTCTTACCCGCTTTTTACCAACTATTGTTGGACATTCACACCGTCTTACAGCGGAACACCTCCGCTCCCTCTTTTGATGGTGTATGTTCGGGCATTCGAACCTTTTCTTACCCGCATTTTACGAACTATGGTCGGACATTCAAAACTTCTTTTAGCCGAACACATCCACTCCTGCTTTTGATGATGTATGGTTGAGCATTCACACCTTTTCTTACCCATTTTTTACAAACTATGGTCGGACATTCACACCTTCTTGCAGCTGAACACCTCCTCTCCCGCTTATGATGATGTGTGGTTTGATATTCGAAAATTTTCTTTCATGTTTTCTAGCAATTATTGATGGACATTCAGACCTTCTTGCAGCTGAACACCTCCGCTCCCGCTTTTGATGATGTATAGTCGGGCTTTCGAGCCTTTTCTTCCCCGGTTTTTACAAAATTATTGTTGGACATTCAGACCTTCTTGCAGCCGAAAACCTCCGCTCCCTCTTTTGATCATACATTGTCGGGCATTCGCACCTTCTCTTACCCGCTTTTTACAAACCAGGGTCGGACTTTCACACCTTTTAGTAGCCGAACAACTCCGCTCCCGCTATTGATTGTGTACAGTCGGGTATTTTCACCTTTTCTTACCCGGTTTTTACCAACTATGGTCAGACATTCATACCTTCTTACAGTGGAACACCTCCGCTCCCTCTTTTGATGGTGTATGTTCGGGCATTCGAACCTTTTCTTACCCGCTTTTTACAAACTATGGTTGGACATTAAAACCTTCTTGTAGCCGAACACATCCACTCCTGCTTTTGATGATGTATGGTTGGGCATTCGTACCTTTTCTTACCCATTTTGCAGTAATTATGGGTGGACATTCACACCTTTTTGCATTTTAACACCTCCTCTCCCGCTTATGATCATGTGCGGTTTGATATTCGAAAATTCTCTTCCATGTTTTCTAGCCATTATTGATGGACATTCAGACCTTCTTGCAGCTGAACACCTCCGCTCCAGCTGTTGATGGTGTATAGTCGGGCTTTCGAGCCTTTTCTTCCCCGATTTTTACAAATTATGGATGGACATTCAGACCTTCTTTCAGCTGAAAACCTCCGCTCCCTCTTTTGATCATACATTGTCGGGCATTCGCACCTTTTCTTACCTGCTTTTTCAATTCATGGTCGGACTTTGACACCTTTTAGTAGCGGAACAACTCTGCTCCCGCTATTGATTGTGTACAATAGGGTATTTTAACCTTTTCTTACCCGCTTTTTGCCAATTACTGTTGGACATTCCCACCTTCTTACAGCGGAACACCTCCGCTCCCTCCTTTGATGGTGTATGTTCGGGCATTCGAACCTTTTCTTACCCGCTTTTTACAAACTATGGTCAGACATTCAAACCTTCTTGTAGCCGAACACATCCACTCCTGCTTTTGATGATGGGTATTCAAACCTACTTGTTGCCCGCTTTTCATTAATTATGGGTGGACAAACACACCTTGTCGCAGCCAAACACCTCCGCTCCCTGTTAGGATCATGTATGGTTGGGCATTCGTACCTTTTCTTACCCATTTTGCAGTAATTATGGGTGGACATTCACACCTTCTTGCATTTGAACACCTCCTCTCCCGCTTATGATCATGTGCGGTTTGATATTCGAAAATTCTCTTCCATGTTTTCTAGCAATTATTGATGGACATTCAGACCTTCTTGCAGCTGAACATCTCCGCTCCAGCTGTTGATGGTGTATAGTCGGGCTTTCGAGCCTTTTCTTCCCAGATTTTTACAAAATATGGATGGACATTCAGACCTTGTTTCAGCCGAAAACCTCCGCTCCCTCTTTTGATCATACGTTGTCGGGCATTCGCACCTTTTCTTACCGGCTTTTTACAAACCATGGTCGGACTTTCACACCTTTTAGTAGTGGAACAACTCTGCTCCCGCTATTGATTGTGTACAATCGGGTATTTTAACCTTTTCTTACCTGCTTTTTGCCAACTATGGTCGGACATTCACACCTTCTTACAGCGGAACACCTCCGCTCCCTCCTTTGATGGTGTATGTTCGGGCATTCGAACCTTTTCTTACCCGCTTTTTACAAACTATGGTCAGACATTCACACCTTCTTGCAGCCGAACACTTCCGCTCTACCTTTTAGTGTTCTATGGGGTATTCACACCTTTTTTTTCACCGCATTTTATAGATTATGGTTGTAAATTCTCACCCACTCTTATCCGAAGACCTCTCCTCCTGCTTTGGTTAATATATAGTCGGGCATTCGAACCTTTTCTTACCCGCTTTTTACAAATTATGGTCGAACATTCACACCTACTTGCAGCCGAACACCTCCGCTCCCGCTTTTGATGGTGTATAGTCGGGCTTTCGAGCCTTTTCTTCCCCGGTTTTTACAAATTATGGTTGGACATTCAGACCTTGCAGCCGAAAACCTCCGCTCCCTCTTTTGATCATACATTGTCAGGCATTCGCACCTACTTGCAGCCGAATACTTCCGCTCCACCTTTTAGTGATGTATGGTTGGCATTTGCACCTTTTCTTACCCTTTCTTACCCTACTGATTGCTTAAGATTAAGTTGTTTTTTCTCAAACTACAACATTTTTTTAATTGTTGAAACTTGATTTGAAGTGGATAAATAAGGAGGACAAACAGTTTTGAGTCAGGCTGATAGAAGGAATTAATTTTATAGCAAAATCTGTATTTCGTCATATGTCGAGAGATGCTTATTGCTGAAGAAGTACAAAGTACAACGTTGTTTATCGTTGAAACTTGATTAGACATGAATAAATATGAAGGACAAAGCAGTCTTAACTTGGTTAGAGTTAAGGTTTTATAGGAGAATCCGAATTCGTGCATAACTCGTAAAATAGAGCTTATTTTCGGATTCCTGAAGAATGAGTCTGGTTCTTTCTCATAATACAAAGTTTGTTGTTTATTGTTGAAACTTCATCAGAAGTGAAGAAATAAATGAATGCCTATCAACAAATGTGGGATCTAAACTCTAGTGCTTCCTCTAAAATAATTTCCTTTCTCAATTCAGAAATGTGTGTGTGTAAGTTACAACACCCGTGACACCAAAACGGCTTTCTTTTCTCTCTTTTCTTTACACTCTGCACTGTGAGAACACACACCAAATCAGAAAGGCTTTTTTCTCTCTTTTCTACATTATGGACTGTGGGGACACAAAACCGCTCTCTCTTTTTTTTTTGATTGTGTGCCAGGGCGTTGTCTCACGTATTAGATTATGCTTACGATACGAATGGGTTTATCAGTCACATCAGAATCCATACATACTGATCCTCCCGTAATAAAATGGTCGGATCTTATCAAACACACTTTGTTTCTTGTGACAATCAAGTCAGCGAAACAGCGTATACACGTCAAGACACTGAATCAAGTTTGCCACAAGAACTCATAAGTTTGGCAGTATTGCTCTGCCGTCAGCAATCATACACCCATTTTATTTGTGAGACATGTGCAGGCACCTGTTCATCTACTGTTCTATCACTATGAATTAGTTTATCTATTATCAATAAGGATACTTCTACAACTACTATCAAAGTATGTCCAGACTTCTTATGTTGTCAGTTGCTATATATGAATAAGTGGGTAGCTACTGACAAGCATTAAGCATGTCACAGAGCCCAAACATATAACATTTCAGGACACACTCACACACACACTCATGTGTGAGTGTGTGCTGTGTACAGGAGCCAGAAGGGAGAATGGGGATATACACTGGGGGCAGCCAGGGACTGGCTGCAATAGGCATCCCCTCTACCAGGGAGCCAACACAGGACAGGAGGGCCTGATGTCCACCAGGCTCGGGGCCTGCAGCGACCATATTCTGGGAGCTACTGTACCCCCAGAAGGTACCCATCCCGCCCCACCCCACTCAACCCAACCCCACTCCGGAGGACCTCTACAAAAACAAACAAACAACAACAAAAAACAAACAAACAAACCACCCGGTCACACCAGTCGCAGCAGCCCGGGCCTGAGAACCACCATCACCCAGGCCCCCCCAGGCCCCCCCTCAACAGGTGCGCTCTTGTGAAAAAGCAAACAGCGGCAGCAACAAAAACACAACGGGAACACCGTATTGAGGCTTTGTTCTGACCGCTCATTTGGTATGGCGTTTCTTTCAAGCAATTCTCCCGGTTAGCCCGCACTCGACTCGCTCCCAGAGCCGTGTTAAAGTCTACTTCGCATTCACTCTCTTTTCTCAGCAGACTAAAAGAAAGTTTCATCTTGGGCTCCCTGAAACTTGCATCCTGCACCGCTGTTTGCTTTTTCACAAGAGTAGAGAAGAGCGCACCGTTCCCAGCGGCACTGCAGTACGGGGTCAATGCTTGGAGTGAACGGAGCAAGCTACTTTTTCAACTCTATTGCTAAAAATCCATTTAATATGTAGTCCTCGTATAGAGGACATATCAGATATTAAACTGATAAGAACAGATACTACACTTGATCTTAGCCAAAAGGCCGAGAAGCGACAACTGTCCACTGGTTCACGTCCGAGGGCCCTTCCTGGCACAATGCGCACTTGTCCGCTAACACCCCTGTTCTTTTTATGGCCATAGGTGGCCAGAGTGTCACTTTGCACCTCCGCCCACCTGCTGCACTGAGCACTCTTCAGCCCTTTTAAATGGTATAACTTTGCACTCCCGCATGCTCCAGCAAGCACCATTCAAGCAACAACTTTGCACTCCAGCTTCGAACATCGGCACAGTCGCAACAAGTAAGGCGACTCTACTCAGAGAAGTCACTCTGCACAGTAACAAGATTTCTTTTGCACAGACAGAAAGGGCTTCACCCGCAAAGGTAAAGCCTGCCAAAAATAGAAACAACTCATTAGTGCTGCTCTCCACAGAAGTCTTTAGTAAAAGGCGAAAGACTTGTACGTTATGAAGAGAAACCAGAGTACGATTATCCGTCACTGCGGGAGCAGGGCATCAGGCTAGTTGGCATAGCCACCTTCCCCATGGTGAGCTTTGCTTGGTTGAGACGCTTGCCCCCCCCCCCCCCCCCCCCCCCCTTGCTCCTCGGCTGACCAAGTAGGAACAATCGGGCCCTATTCGATGGCTGCCTTGTCTTTTACTCTGTGCAAAAGACAAGGCAGCAACAAAAACACCACGGGAAAACCGTATTGAGGCTTTGTTCTGACCGCTCATTCGGTGTCGCGTTTCTTTCAAGCAATTCTCCCGGTTAGCCCGCACTCGGCTCGCTCCCAGAGCCGTGTTAAAGTCTACTTCGCATTCACTCTCTTTTCTCAGCAGACTTTTGGGATTTTATCAATAAAATGAATTCCTTCACTCAAACTATGTTAAAACTGCTTTGTCCTTCATATTTACCATGTCTTGAAAGATTTAAACAAAAAAACCAACGTTGTACTTTGCAGTAAAAGAAATAGCAAATCTAAAGTTTCAGGAATCCGAGAATAAGCTTACTTTCATGAGTTCTTCACGATTTCGGATTTTGCTATAAAATGAATTCCTTCACTCAAACTAAATTAAAACTGCTAAACCGCTAATCTGTTACATGTAAGGCAGATGTCAAATTCACCGAATTAGGATTATTCGGTATTCGGCCAATCGAGCTGTAGCAGCTTCGGTAAAAGAGTATAAGTTGAAAAGTTTGTGAATAAAGGTGTGCGCACACATGGTGAGCTGTAGGAAAATAGGCAGGGAGCAATGCCGACTGGGGTATATGTTGTTGTATGTTGTCTGACTGTTTGATTTGAATGTGTTGTGTAAGTGTCCTGTTGAATGTTACATGTTTGGGCTTTGACACGCTTCTCTGTGGTTGTTAACTGTGTGGTGTGTCCTGAAATGTTATATGTTTGGGCTGTGTGACATGCTTAATGCTTCTCAGTAGCTACCCACTTATTCATATATAGCAACTGACAACGTAAGAAGTCCGGACATACTTTGATAGAGTAGTTGTAGAAGTATCCTTATTGATAATAGATAAACTAATTCATAGTGATAGAACAGTAGATGAACAGGTGCCTGCACATGTCTCACGAAAATAAAATGGATGTATGATTGCTGACGGCAGAGCAATACTGCCAAACTTATGAGTTCTTGTGGCAAACTTGATTCAGTGTCTTGACGTGTATACGCTGTTTCGCTGACTTGATTGTCACAAGAAACAAAGTGTGTTTGATAAGATCCGACCATTTTATTACGGGAGGATCAGTATGTATGGATTCTGATGTGACTGATAAACCCATTCGTATCGTAAGCATAATCTAATACGTGAGACAACGCCCTGGCACACAATCAAAAAAAAAAAGAGAGAGCGGTTTTGTGTCCCCACAGTCCATAATGTAGAAAAGAGAGAAAAAAGCCTTTCTGATTTGGTGTGTGTTCTCACAGTGCAGAGTGTAGAGAAAAGAGAGAAAAGAAAGCCGTTTTGGTGTCACGGGTGTTGTAACTTACACACACACATTTCTGAATTGAGAAAGGAAATTATTTTAGAGGAAGCACTAGAGTTTAGATCCCACATTTGTTGATAGGCATTCATTTATTTCTTCACTTCTGATGAAGTTTCAACAATAAACAACAAACTTTGTATTATGAGAAAGAACCAGACTCATTCTTCAGGAATCCGAAAATAAGCTCTATTTTACGAGTTATGCACGAATTCGGATTCTCCTATAAAACCTTAACTCTAACCAAGTTAAGACTGCTTTGTCCTTCATATTTATTCATGTCTAATCAAGTTTCAACGATAAACAACGTTGTACTTTGTACTTCTTCAGCAATAAGCATCTCTCGACATATGACGAAATACAGATTTTGCTATAAAATTAATTCCTTCTATCAGCCTGACTCAAAACTGTTTGTCCTCCTTATTTATCCACTTCAAATCAAGTTTCAACAATTAAAAAAATGTTGTAGTTTGAGAAAAAACAACTTAATCTTAAGCAATCAGTAGGGTAAGAAAGGGTAAGAAAAGGTGCAAATGCCAACCATACATCACTAAAAGGTGGAGCGGAAGTATTCGGCTGCAAGTAGGTGCGAATGCCTGACAATGTATGATCAAAAGAGGGAGCGGAGGTTTTCGGCTGCAAGGTCTGAATGTCCAACCATAATTTGTAAAAACCGGGGAAGAAAAGGCTCGAAAGCCCGACTATACACCATCAAAAGCGGGAGCGGAGGTGTTCGGCTGCAAGTAGGTGTGAATGTTCGACCATAATTTGTAAAAAGCGGGTAAGAAAAGGTTCGAATGCCCGACTATATATTAACCAAAGCAGGAGGAGAGGTCTTCGGATAAGAGTGGGTGAGAATTTACAACCATAATCTATAAAATGCGGTGAAAAAAAAGGTGTGAATACCCCATAGAACACTAAAAGGTAGAGCGGAAGTGTTCGGCTGCAAGAAGGTGTGAATGTCTGACCATAGTTTGTAAAAAGCGGGTAAGAAAAGGTTCGAATGCCCAACCATACATGATCCTAACAGGGAGCGGAGGTGTTTGGCTGCGACAAGGTGTGTTTGTCCACCCATAATTAATGAAAAGCGGGCAACAAGTAGGTTTGAATACCCATCATCAAAAGCAGGAGTGGATGTGTTCGGCTACAAGAAGGTTTGAATGTCTGACCATAGTTTGTAAAAAGCGGGTAAGAAAAGGTTCGAATGCCCGAACATACACCATCAAAGGAGGGAGCGGAGGTGTTCCGCTGTAAGAAGGTGGGAATGTCCAACAGTAATTGGCAAAAAGCGGGTAAGAAAAGGTTAAAATACCCTATTGTACACAATCAATAGCGGGAGCAGAGTTGTTCCGCTACTAAAAGGTGTCAAAGTCCGACCATGAATTGAAAAAGCAGGTAAGAAAAGGTGCGAATGCCCGACAATGTATGATCAAAAGAGGGAGCGGAGGTTTTCAGCTGCAAGAAGGTCTGAATGTCCATCCATAATTTGTAAAAATCGGGGAAGAAAAGGCTCGAAAGCCCGACTATACACCATCAACAGCTGGAGCGGAGGTGTTCAGCTGCAAGAAGGTCTGAATGTCCATCAATAATTGCTAGAAAACATGGAAGAGAATTTTCGAATATCAAACCGCACATGATCATAAGCGGGAGAGGAGGTGTTAAAATGCAAAAAGGTGTGAATGTCCACCCATAATTACTGCAAAATGGGTAAGAAAAGGTACAAATGCCCAACCATACATCATCAAAAGCAGGAATGGATGTGTTCGGCTACAAGAAGGTTTTAATGTCCGACCATAGTTTGTAAAAAGCGGGTAAGAAAAGGTTCGAATGCCCGAACATACACCATCAAAAGAGGGAGCGGAGGTGTTCCACTGTAAGAAGGTATGAATGTCTGACCATAGTTGGTAAAGAGCGGGTAAGAAAAGGTGAAAATACCCGACTGTACACAATCAATAGCGGGAGCGGAGTTGTTCGGCTACTAAAAGGTGTGAAAGTCCAACCCTGGTTTGTAAAAAGCGGGTAAGAGAAGGTGCGAATGCCCGACAATGTATGATCAAAAGAGGGAGCTAAGGTTTTCGGCTGCAAGAAGGTCTGAATGTCCAACAATAATTTTGTAAAAACCGGGGAAGAAAAGGCTCGAAAGCCCGACTATACATCATCAAAAGCGGGAGCGGAGGTGTTCAGCTGCAAGAAGGTCTGAATGTCCATCAATAATTGCTAGAAAACATGAAAGAAAATTTTCGAATATCAAAGCACACATCATCATAAGCGGGAGAGGAGGTGTTCAGCTGCAAGAAGGTGTGAATGTCCGACCATAGTTTGTAAAAAATGGGTAAGAAAAGGTGCGAATGCTCAACCATACATCATCAAAAGCAGGAGTGGATGTGTTCGGCTAAAACAAGTTTTGAATGTCCGACCATAGTTCGTAAAATGCGGGTAAGAAAAGGTTCGAATGCCCGAACATACACCATCAAAAGAGGGAGCGGAGGTGTTCCGCTGTAAGACGGTGTGAATGTCCAACAATAGTTGGTAAAAAGCGGGTAAGAAAAGGTTAAAATACCCGACTGTACACAATCAATAGCGGGAGCGGAGTTGTTCGGCTACAAGAAGGTGTGAAAGTCCGACCATGGTTTGTAAAAAGCGGGTAAGAAAAGGTTCGAATGCCCGAATATATACCATCAAAAGCGGAAGCGGAGGTGTTCGGCTGCAAGAAGGTGTGAACGTCCAACCAAAGTTTGTAAAAAGCAGTGAAGAAAAGTTTCGAATATCCAACCAAACATAATCAAAAGCGGGAGCAGAGCTGTTCGACTGCAAGTAGGTGTGAATGTCAGATCATAATTTGCAAAAAGCTGATGAGAAAGGGTGAGAATGCCCGACTATACACCATCAAATGCGGGAGCGGAGGTGTTCGGCTGCAAGTAGGTGTGAATGTTCGACCATAATTTGTAAAAAGCGGGTAAGAAAAGGTTCGAATGCCCGACTATATATTTACCAAAGCAGGAGGAGAGGTCTTCGGATAAGAGTGGGTGAGAATTTCCAACCATAATCTATAAAATGCGGTGAAAAAAAAGGTGTGAATACCCCATAGAACACTAAAAGGTGGAGCAGAAGTGTTCGGCTGCAAGAAGGTGTGACTGTTCGACTATATTTGGTGAAAAGCAGGTGAAGCAAGGTCTGAATGCCTAACCTTACATCATCAAAAACGAGATCAGAGGTGTTTGGCTGCAAGAAGGCCATAGTTTGCCAAAAGCGGGTAAGCTGCGAATGACCGACTAAATATCAACAAAAGTGGGGGCGGAGGTCTTCGGATGCAAGTGGGTGTGAATATCCCACCATACAAGTATGGTGGAGAGGAAGCTGTGAATGGCCGACCATAGTAAAAAGCGGGTGAGAAAAGGTGCGAATGTCCAATCATACATGATCAAAACAGGGAGCGGAGGTGTTTGGCTGCGACAAGGTGTGTATGTCCACCCATAATTAATGAAAAGCGGGCAACAAGTAGGTTTGAATACCCATCATCAAAAGCAGGAGTGGATGTGTTCCGCTACAAGAAGGTTTGAATGTCTGACCATAGTTTGTAAAAAGCGGGTAAGAAAAGGTTCGAGTGCCCGAACATACACCATCAAAAGAGGGAGCGGAGGTGTTCCGCTGTAAGACGGTGTGAATGTCCAACCATAGTTGGTAAAAAGCGGGTAAGAAAAGGTTAAAATACCCGACTGTACACAATCAGTAGCGGGAGCAGAGTTGTTCGGCTACAAGAAGGTGTGAAAGTCCGACCATGGTTTGTAAAAAGCGGGTAAGAAAAGGTGCGAATGCCCGACAATGTATGATCAAAAGAGGGAGTGGAGGTTTTCGGCTGCAAGAAGGTCTGAATGTCCAACCATAATTTGTAAAAACCGGGGAAGAAAAGGCTCGAAAGCCCGACTATACACCATCAAAAGTGGGAGCGGAGGTGTTCAGCTTCAAGACGGTCTGAATGTCCATCAATAATTGCTAGAAAACATGAAAGAAAATTTTCGAATATCAAACTGCACATGATCATAAGCAGGAGAGGAGGTGTTCAGCTGCAAGAAGGTGTGAATGTCTACCCATAATTACTGAAAAATGGGTAAGCAAAGGTGCGAATGCCTAACCATACATCATCAAAAGAGGGAGCGGAGGTGTTCCGCTGTAAGACGGTGTGAATGTCCGACCATAGATGGTAAAAAGCGGGTAAGAAAAGGTTAAATTACCCGACTGTACACAATCAAAAGAGGGAGCGGAGTTGTTCAGCTAAGAGAAGGTGTGAAAGTCCGACCTTGGTTTGTAAAAAGCGGGTAAGAAAAGGTTCGTATGCCCGAATATACACCATCAAAAGCGGAAGCGGCGGTGTTCGGCTGCAAGATATTGTGAACGTCCGACCAAAGTTTGTAAAAAGCAGTTAAGAAAAGGTTCGAATATCTAACCAAACATAAGAATGAGTCTTTTCCGCTGTAGAATGCCCGACTATAGACCATCAAATGCGGGAGCGGAGGTGTTCGGCTCTGAGTAGGTGTGAATGTCCGACCATAATTGCTGAAGAATGTGTTAGAAAAGGTAAGAATGCTGGACCATACATCATCAAAAGCGGTAGAGATGGTGTTCGGCTGCAAAAAGGTGTGACTGTTCGACTAAAGTTTGTAAAAAGTGGGTAAGACAAAGTGCGAATGCCTGACAATGTATGATCAAAAGCGGGAGCGGAGGTGTTCAGCTGCAAGAAGGTCTACATGTCCATCAATAATTGCTAGAAAACATGAAAGAAACTTTTCGAAAATCAAACCGCACATGATCATAAGGGTAAGAAAAGGTTAAAATACCCGACTGTACACAATCAATAGCGGGAGCGGATGTGTTTGGCTACAAGAAGGTGTGACAGTCCGACCATGGTTTGTAAAAAGCGGGTAAGAAAAGGTGCGAATGTCCGAAAATGTATGATCAAAAGAGAGAGCGGAGGTTTTCGGATACACGAAGGTTTGAATGTCCTACCATAGTTTGTAAATAGCGGGTAAGAAAAGGTTCGAATGCCCGACTATACACCATAAAAAGCGGGAGCGGAGGTGTTCCGCTGTAAGACGGTGTGAATGTCCGACCATAGTTGGTAAAAAGCGGGTAAGAAAAGGTTAAAATACCCGACTGTACACAATCAATAGCGGGAGCGGAAGTGTTCGGCTACAAGAAGGTGTGAAGAAGATGCAGTAGAAGAAGTTGAAATCCAAATACACATTGATAAATATGAAGGACAAAGCAGTTCCCACTTGCCCATAAGAAAATAAGCTTATTCTCGGATTCCTGATCCTTCAGTGTTGCTCTTTCTTCTACTGCAAAATACAGTGTTGTTCTTTGTTGAAGTCGATCTAGACATTGATAAATATGAAGGAAAAAGCAGTTTTAACTTGGTTTGAGTGAATGAATTCATTTTATACATAAAATCCGAAATCGTGCAGAACTCATGAAAATAAGCTTATTCTCGGATTCCTAAAACTTTTGATTTGCTCTTTCTTTTATTGCAAAGTACAACGTTGTTTTTTTGCTTAAATCTATTGAGACATTGATAAATATGAAGGAAAAAGCAGTTTTAACTTGGTTTGAGTGAATGAATTCATTTTATACATAAAATCCGAAATCGTGCAGAACTCATGAAAATAAGCTTATTCTCGGATTCCTAAAACTTTTGATTGGCTCTTTCTTTTACTGCAAAGTACAACGTTGTTTTTTTTTTTTTTTAAATCTATCGAGACATTGATAAATATGAAGGTAAAAGCCGTTTTAACATAGTTTGAGTGAAGGAATTGATTTTATAGATAAAATCCCAAATCATGCAGAACTCCTCAAAAGGGGCGTATGGCTTAATCACAAGTGTGGTTCTTTCTCATTCAGGGTAGTATGAGGAAGTTTATGCTTGAAATATATGTAGAAATGGGTACATATGAAGGACAAAGCAGTGTTAACTTAGTTTGAGAGAAGGAATTCATTTTATACATAAAATCCCAAATCATGCAGAACGTATGAAAAGAAGCTTATTCTCGGATTCCTGATCCTTCAGTTTTGCTCTTTCTTCTACTGCAAAATACAATGTTGTTCTTTGTTGAAGTCGATCTAGACATTGATAAATATGAAGGAAAAAGCAGTTTTAACTTGGTTTGAGTGAATGAATTCATTTTATACATAAAATCCGAAATCGTGCAGAACTCATGAAAATAAGCTTATTCTCGGATTCCTAAAACTTTTGATTTGCTCTTTCTTTTATTGCAAAGTACAACGTTGTTTTTTTGCTTAAATCTATTGAGACATTGATAAATATGAAGGAAAAAGCAGTTTTAACTTGGTTTGAGTGAATGAATTCATTTTATACATAAAATCCGAAATCGTGCAGAACTCATGAAAATAAGCTTATTCTCGGATTCCTAAAACTTTTGATTGGCTCTTTCTTTTACTGCAAAGTACAACGTTGTTTTTTTTTTTGTTTAAATCTATCGAGACATTGATAAATATGAAGGTAAAAGCCGTTTTAACATAGTTTGAGTGAAGGAATTGATTTTATAGATAAAATCCCAAATCATGCAGAACTCCTCAAAAGGGGCGTATGGCTTAATGGTTGTGGTTCTTTCTAATTCAGGGTAGTATGAGGAAGTTTATGCTTGAAATATATGTAGAAATGGGTACATATGAAGGACAAAGCAGTGTTGACTTAGTTTGAGTGAAGAAATTCATTTTATACATAAAATCCGAAATCGTGCAGAACTCATGAAAATAAGCTTATTCTCGGATTCCTAAAACTTTTGATTTGCACTTTCTTTTACTGCAAAGTACAACGTTGTTTTTTGTTGAAATCTATCTAGACATTGATAAATACCAGCCGAAACTCTGCTGCCGCTTTTGATAATTTATGGTTGGGCATTCTTACCTTTTCTTACCCGCTTTTTACAAATTATGATCTTACATTCACACCTACTTGCAGTCGAAAACCTTCTCATCCACTTATGATCATGTGCGGTTGGGCTTTCGCACCTTTTCTTACCCATTTTTCAGTAATTATGGGTGGACATTCAGACCTTCTTGCAGCCGAAAACCTCCGCTCCTCTTTTGATCATACATTGTCGGGCATTCACACCTTGTCTTACCCGCTTTTTACAAACTTTAGTCGGACATTCAAACCTTCTTGCAGCTGAACCACCTCCACTCCCTGTTTTGATCATATATGGTCTGGCAATAGTACCTTTTCTTACCCGTTTGTGAGTAATTATGGCTGGACATTCACACCTTCTTGCAGCCAAACACAACCTCTCCCGCTTTTGATGATATATGGTCCGGCATTCTTACCTTTTCTAACACATTTTTCAGCAATTATGGTCGGACATTCACACCTACTCACAGACGAACACCTCCGCTCCCACATTTGATAGTGTATAGTCGGGCATTCTCACCCTTTCTCATCAGCTTTTTGCAAATTATGATCTGATATTCACACCTACTTGCAGTCGAACAGCTCTGCTCCCGCTTTTGATTATGTTTGGTTGGATATTCGAACATTTTCTTAATGCTTTTTACAAACTTTGGTCGGACGTTCACACCGTCTTGCAGCCGAACACCTCCGCTTCCGCTTTTGATGCTGTATAGTCGGGCATTCGAGCCTTTTCTTACCCACCTATTACTTACTATGGTTGGACATTCAAACCTTCTTGTAGCCGAACACATCCGCTCCTGCTTTTGATGATGTGTGATTTGGCATTCGCACCTTTTCTTACCCATTTTTCAGTAATTATTGGTCGGACATTCAGACCTTCTTGCACCTGAACACCTCTGCTCCCGCTTTTGATGGTGTATAGTTGGGCTTTCGAGCCTTTTCTTCCCCGATTTTTACAAATTATGGTTGGACATTCAGACCTTGCAGCCGAAAACCTCCGCTCCCTCTTTTGATCATACATTGTCGGGCATTCGCCCCTTGTCTTACACGGTTTTTACAAACTTTAGTCAGACATTCACACCTTGCAGCTGAACCACCTCCATTCCCTGTTTTGATCATGTGTGGTCTGGAAATACTACCTTTTCTTCCCCCGTTTGTGAGTAATTATGGCTGGACATTCACACCTACTTGCAGCCGAAAAACCACCTCTCCCGCTTTTGATGATGTATTGTCCGGCATTCTAGTCTTTTCTATCACATTTTTCAGCAATTATGATCTGACATTCACACCTACTTGCAGTCGAACAGCTCTGCTCCCGCTTTTGATTATGTTCGGTTGGATATTCAAACCTTTTCTTAACTGCTTTTTACAAACTTTGGTCGGACGTTCACACCTTCTTGCAGCCGAACACCCCCGCTTCCGCTTTTGATGGTATATATTCAGGTATTCGAACCTTCTCTAACCCGCTTTTTACAAACCATGGTTGGACTTTCATACCTTCTTGTAGCTGAACAACTCCACTCCTGCTTTTGATGATTTATGGTTGGACATTCGCATCTTTTCCTACCCATTTTTCAGTAATTATGGGTGGATATTCACATCTTCTTGCAGCTGAACACCTCCTCTCCCGCTAATGATCATGTAAGGTTTGATATTCGAAAATTTTCTTTCATGTTTTAAAGCAATTATTAATGGACATTCACACCTACTTGCAGCCGAACACCACCTCTCCCGCTTTTGATGATGTATGGACCGGCATTCTTACCTTTTCTAACACATTTTTCAGCAATTATGGTTGGAGAATCACACCTACTCACAGCCGAACAACTCCGCTACAGCATTTGATGGTGTATAGTCGGGATTTCTCACCCTTTCTCATCAGCTTTTTGCAAATTATTCTCTGACATTCACACCTACTTGCAGTCGAACAGCTCTGCTCCCGCTTTTGATTATGTTTGGTTAGATATTCGAACCTTTTCTTAACTGCTTTTTTACAAACTTTGGTCGGACGTTCACACCTTCTTGCAGCCGAACACCTACGCTTCCGGTTTTGATAGTGTATATTCGGGCATACGAACCTTTTCTTACCCGCTTTTTACAAACCATGGTCGGACTTTCACACCTTCTCTTAGCTGAACAACTCCGCTCCCTCTTTTGATTGTGTCCAGTCGGGTATTTTAACCTTTTCTTACCCGCTTTTTACCAACTATGATCGGACATTCACACCGTCTTACAGCGGAACACCTCCGCTCCCTCTTTTGATGGTGTATGTTCGGGCATTCGAACCTTTTCTTACCCGCTTTTTACAAACCAGGGTCGGACTTTCACACCTTTTAGTAGCCGAACAACTCCGCTCCCGCTATTGATTGTGTACAGTCGGGTATTTTAACCTTTTCTTACCCGCTTTTTACCAACTATGGTCGGACATTCACACCGTCTTACAGCTGAACACCTCCTCTCCCGCTTATGATCATGTACGGTTTGATATTCGAAAATTTACTTTCTTATTTTAAAGCAATTATTGATGGACATTCAAACCTTCTTTTTGATGGTGTATAGTCGGGCTTTCGAGCCTTTTCTTCCCGATTTTTACAAACCATGGTGTGACTTTCACACCTTCTTGTAGCCGAACAACTCCGCTCCCGCTATTGATTGTGTACAGTCGGGTATTTTAACCTTTTCTTACCCGCTTTTTACCAACTATGGTCGGACATTCACACCGTCTTACAGCGGAACACCTCTGCTCCCGCTTTTGATCATGTAAGGTTTGATATTCGAAAATTTTCTTTCATGTTTTAAAGCAATTATTAATGGACATTCACACCTACTTGCAGCCGAACACCACCTCTCCCGCTTTTGATGATGTATGGACCGGCATTCTTACCTTTTCTAACACATTTTTCAGCAATTATGGTTGGAGAATCACACCTTTTCACAGCCGAACAACTCCGCTACCGCATTTGATGGTGTATAGTCGGGATTTCTCACCCTTTTTCATCAGCTTTTTGCAAATTATTCTCTGACATTCACACCTACTTGCAGTCGAACAGCTCTGCTCCCGCTTTTGATTATGTTTGGTTAGATATTCGAACCTTTTCTTAACTGCTTTTTTACAAACCTTGGTCGGACGTTCACACCTTCTTGCAGCCGAACACCTACGCTTCCGGTTTTGATAGTGTATTTTCGGGCATACGAACCTTTTCTTACCCGCTTTTTACAAACCATGGTCGGACTTTCACACCTCTTAGCTGAACAACTCCGCTCCCTCTTTTGATTGTGTACAGTCGGGTATTTTAACCTTTTCTTACCCGCTTTTTACCAACTATGATCGGACATTCACACCGTCTTACAGCGGAACACCTCCGCTCCCTCTTTTGATGGTGTATGTTCGGGCATTCGAACCTTTTCTTACCCGCTTTTTACAAACTATGGTCAGACATTCACACCTTCTTGCAGCCGAACACTTCCGCTCTACCTTTTAGTGTTCTATGGGGTATTCACACCTTTTTTTTCACCGCATTTTATAGATTATGGTTGTAAATTCTCACCCACTCTTATCCGAAGACCTCTCCTCCTGCTTTGGTTAATATATAGTCGGGCATTCGAACCTTTTCTTACCCGCTTTTTACAAATTATGGTCGAACATTCACACCTACTTGCAGCCGAACACCTCCGCTCCAGCTTTTGATGGTGTATAGTCGGGCTTTCGAGCCTTTTCTTCCCCGGTTTTTACAAATTATGGTTGGACATTCAGACCTTGCAGCCGAAAACCTCCGCTCCCTCTTTTGATCATACATTGTCAGGCATTCGCACCTACTTGCAGCCGAATACTTCCGCTCCACCTTTTAGTGATGTATGGTTGGCATTTGCACCTTTTCTTACCCTTTCTTACCCTACTGATTGCTTAAGATTAAGTTGTTTTTTCTCAAACTACAACATTTTTTTAATTGTTGAAACTTGATTTGAAGTGGATAAATAAGGAGGACAAACAGTTTTGAGTCAGGCTGATAGAAGGAATTAATTTTATAGCAAAATCTGTATTTCGTCATATGTCGAGAGATGCTTATTGCTGAAGAAGTACAAAGTACAACGTTGTTTATCGTTGAAACTTGATTAGACATGAATAAATATGAAGGACAAAGCAGTCTTAACTTGGTTAGAGTTAAGGTTTTATAGGAGAATCCGAATTCGTGCATAACTCGTAAAATAGAGCTTATTTTCGGATTCCTGAAGAATGAGTCTGGTTCTTTCTCATAATACAAAGTTTGTTGTTTATTGTTGAAACTTCATCAGAAGTGAAGAAATAAATGAATGCCTATCAACAAATGTGGGATCTAAACTCTAGTGCTTCCTCTAAAATAATTTCCTTTCTCAATTCAGAAATGTGTGTGTGTAAGTTACAACACCCGTGACACCAAAACGGCTTTCTTTTCTCTCTTTTCTCTACACTCTGCACTGTGAGAACACACACCAAATCAGAAAGGCTTTTTTCTCTCTTTTCTACATTATGGACTGTGGGGACACAAAACCGCTCTCTCTTTTTTTTTTTGATTGTGTGCCAGGGCGTTGTCTCACGTATTAGATTATGCTTACGATACGAATGGGTTTATCAGTCACATCAGAATCCATACATACTGATCCTCCCGTAATAAAATGGTCGGATCTTATCAAACACACTTTGTTTCTTGTGACAATCAAGTCAGCGAAACAGCGTATACACGTCAAGACACTGAATCAAGTTTGCCACAAGAACTCATAAGTTTGGCAGTATTGCTCTGCCGTCAGCAATCATACACCCATTTTATTTTCGTGAGACATGTGCAGGCACCTGTTCATCTACTGTTCTATCACTATGAATTAGTTTATCTATTATCAATAAGGATACTTCTACAACTACTATCAAAGTATGTCCAGACTTCTTATGTTGTCAGTTGCTATATATGAATAAGTGGGTAGCTACTGACAAGCATTAAGCATGTCACACAGCCCAAACATATAACATTTCAGGACACACCACACAGTTAACAACCACCGTGAAGTGTCAAAGCCCAAACATGTAACATTCAACAGGACACTTACACAACACATTCAAATCAAACAGTCAGACAACATACAAGAACATATACCCCAGCCGGCATTGCTCCCTGCCTATTTTCCTACAGCTCACTATGTGTGCGCACACCTTTATTCACAAACTCTTCAACTTATACTCTTTTACCAAAGCTGCTACAGCTCGATTGGCCGAATACCCTTAGATCCTATTTCGGTGAATTTGACATCTGCCTTACATGTAACAGATTAGCGGTTTAGCAGTTTTAATTTAGTTTGAGTGAAGGAATTCATTTTATAGCAAAATCCGAAATCGTGAAGAACTCATGAAAGTAAGCTTATTCTCGGATTCCTGAAACTTTAGATTTGCTCTTTCTTTTACTGCAAAGTACAACGTTGTTTTTTTTTTGTTTAAATCTTTCTAGACATGGTAAATATGAAGGACAAAGCAGTTTTAACATAGTTTGAGTGAAGGAATTCATTTTATAGATAAAATCCCAAGAGTCTGCTGAGAAAAGAGAGTGAATGCGAAGTAGACTTTAACACGGCTCTGGGAGCGAGCCGAGTGTGGGCTAACCGGGAGAATTGCTTGAAAGAAACGCGACACCGAATGAGCGGTCAGAACAAAGCCTCAATACGGTGTTCCCGTGGTGTTTTTGTTGCTGCCTTGTCGATTGCACAGGGGCAAGCGTTTCAACCAAGCAACGCTCACCATGGGGAAGGTGGCTATGGCAACTAGCCTGATGCCCTGCTCCCGCAGTGACGGATAATCGTACTCTGGTTTCTCTTCATAACATACAAGTCTTTCGCCTTTTACTAAAGACTTTCGTGGAGAGCAGCACTAATGAGTTGTTTCTATTTTTGGCAGGCTTTACCTTTGCGGGTGAAGCCCTTTCTGTCTGTGCAAAAGAAATCTTGTTACTGTGCAGAGTGACTTCTCTGAGTAGAGTCGCCTTACTTGTTGCGATTGTGCCGATGTTCGAAGCTGGAGTGCAAAGTTGTTGCTTGAATGGTGCTTGCTGGAGCATGCGGGAGTGCAAAGTTATACCATTTAAAAGGGCTGAAGAGTGCTCAGTGCAGCGGGTGGGTGGAGGTGCAACGTGACACTCTGGCCACCTATGGCCATAAAAAGAACACTGCTACAAGTGCGCATTGTGCCAGCAAGGGCCCTCGGACCTGAAACAGTGGACAGTTATCGCTTCTCGGCCTTTTGGCTAAGATCAAGTGTAGTATCTGTTCTTATCAGTTTAATGTGTCCTCTATACGAGGACTACATATTAAATGGATTTTTAAGAATAGGAGTTGAAAAAGAAGCTTGCTCCGTTCACTCCAAGCATCGACCCAGTACTGCAGTGCCGCTGGGAACGGTGCGCTCTTCTCTGCTCTTGTGAAAAAGCAAACAGCGGTGCAGGATGGAAGTTTCAGGGAGCCCAAGATGAAACTTTCTTTTAATCTGCTGAGAAAAGAGAGTGAATGCGAAGTAGACTTTAACACAGCTCTGGAAGCGAGCCGAGTGTGGGCTAACCGGGAGAATTGCTTGAAAGAAACGCGACACCGAGTGAGTGGTCAGATCAAAGCCTCAATACGGTGTTCCCGTGGTGTTTGTGGCTGCCTTGTCTTTTGCACAGAGTAAAAGACAAGGCAGCCATCGAATAGGGCCCGATTGTTCCTACTTGGTCAGCCGAGGAGCAAGGGGGGGGAGCAAGCGTCTCAACCAAGCAAATCTCACCAAGTAGGAACATTCGGGCCCTATTCGATTGCTGCAACACCTGAAAGAGATATTGATGCGAGACCCGATCAAAAGCTTTTTCAAAGTCTAAATTTAAGATGACAAGCCGGGTGTTTCTGTCTCTAGCGTAATCAATGATGTCTCGAATCAGTACGAGGCTGTCGGTGAGTTGTCTCTCTGAGATGGCACAAGCCTGGTCTGGGTGAATTACCTCCTCTAAAACAGAGGAAATCCGTGTCGTTAAAACCTTGCTAAAAAGTTTACAGTCAAAGTTTAAAAGTGTGATGGGCCTCCAATTCTTTAGGTCAGTCTTATCATTTTTATCAGAAGTGAAGAAATAAATGAATGCCTATCAACAAATGTTGGATCTAAACTCTAGTGCTTCCTCTAAAATAATTTCCTTTCTCAATTTAGAAATGTGTGTGTGTAAGTCACAACACCCGTGACACCAAAACGGCTTTCTTTTCTCTACACTCTGCACTGTGAGCACACACACCAAATCAGAAAGGCTTTTTTCTCTCTTTTCTACATTATGGACTGTGGGGACACAAAACCGCTCTCTCTTTTTTTTTTTATCGTGTGCCAGGGCGTTGTCTCACGTATTAGATTGTGCTTAAGATACGAATGGGTTTTATCAGTCACATCAGAATCCATACATACTGATCCTCCCGTAATAAAATGGTCGGATCTTATCAAACACACTTTGTTTCTTGTGACAATCAAGTCAGCGAAACAGCGTATACACGTCAAGACACTGAATCAAGTTTGCCACAAGAACTCATAAGTTTGGCAGTATTGCTCTGCCGTCAGCAATCATACATCCATTTTATTTTCGTGAGACATGTGCAGGCACCTGTTCATCTACTGTTCTATCACTATGAATTAGTTTATCTATTATCAATAAGGATACTTCTACAACTACTCTATCAAAGTATGTCCGGACTTCTTACGTTGTCAGTTGCTATATATGAATAAGTGGGTAGCTACTGAGAAGCATTAAGCATGTCACACAGCCCAAACATATAACATTTCAGGACACACCACACAGTTAACAACCACAGTGAAGCGTGTCAAAGCCCAAACATGTAACATTCAACAGGACACTTACACAACACATTCAAATCAAACAGTCAGACAACATACAAGAACATATACCCCAGTCGGCATTGCTCCCTGCCTATTTTCCTACAGCTCACTATGTGTGCGCACACCTTTATTCACAAACTCTTCAACTTATACTCTTTTACCGAAGCTGCTACAGCTCGATTGGCCGAATACCGAATAATCCTAATTCGGTGAATTTGACATCTGCCTTACATGTAACAGATTAGCGGTTTAGCAGTTTTAATTTAGTTTGAGTGAAGGAATTCATTTTATAGCAAAATCCGAAATCGTGAAGAACTCATGAAAGTAAGCTTATTCTCGGATTCCTGAAACTTTAGATTTGCTATTTCTTTTACTGCAAAGTACAACGTTGGTTTTTTTGTTTAAATCTTTCAAGACATGGTAAATATGAAGGACAAAGCAGTTTTAACATAGTTTGAGTGAAGGAATTCATTTTATTGATAAAATCCCAAAAGTCTGCTGAGAAAAGAGAGTGAATGCGAAGTAGACTTTAACACGGCTCTGGGAGCGAGCCGAGTGCGGGCTAACCGGGAGAATTGCTTGAAAGAAACGCGACACCGAATGAGCGGTCAGAACAAAGCCTCAATACGGTTTTCCCGTGGTGTTTTTGTTGCTGCCTTGTCTTTTGCACAGAGTAAAAGACAAGGCAGCCATCGAATAGGGCCCGATTGTTCCTACTTGGTCAGCCGAGGAGCAAGGGGGGGGGCAAGCGTCTCAACCAAGCAAAGCTCACCATGGGGAAGGTGGCTATGCCAACTAGCCTGATGCCCTGCTCCCGCAGTGACGGATAATCGTACTCTGGTTTCTCTTCATAACGTACAAGTCTTTCGCCTTTTACTAAAGACTTCTGTGGAGAGCAGCACTAATGAGTTGTTTCTATTTTTGGCAGGCTTTACCTTTGCGGGTGAAGCCCTTTCTGTCTGTGCAAAAGAAATCTTGTTACTGTGCAGAGTGACTTCTCTGAGTAGAGTCGCCTTACTTGTTGCGACTGTGCCGATGTTCGAAGCTGGAGTGCAAAGTTGTTGCTTGAATGGTGCTTGCTGGAGCATGCGGGAGTGCAAAGTTATACCATTTAAAAGGGCTGAAGAGTGCTCAGTGCAGCAGGTGGGCGGAGGTGCAAAGTGACACTCTGGCCACCTATGGCCATAAAAAGAACAGGGGTGTTAGCGGACAAGTGCGCATTGTGCCAGGAAGGGCCCTCGGACGTGAACCAGTGGACAGTTGTCGCTTCTCGGCCTTTTGGCTAAGATCAAGTGTAGTATCTGTTCTTATCAGTTTAATATCTGATATGTCCTCTATACGAGGACTACATATTAAATGGATTTTTAGCAATAGAGTTGAAAAAGTAGCTTGCTCCGTTCACTCCAAGCATTGACCCCGTACTGCAGTGCCGCTGGGAACGGTGCGCTCTTCTCTACTCTTGTGAAAAAGCAAACAGCGGTGCAGGATGCAAGTTTCAGGGAGCCCAAGATGAAACTTTCTTTTAGTCTGCTGAGAAAAGAGAGTGAATGCGAAGTAGACTTTAACACGGCTCTGGGAGCGAGTCGAGTGCGGGCTAACCGGGAGAATTGCTTGAAAGAAACGCCATACCAAATGAGCGGTCAGAACAAAGCCTCAATACGGTGTTCCCGTTGTGTTTTTGTTGCTGCCGCTGTTTGCTTTTTCACAAGAGCGCACCTGTTGAGGGGGGGCCTGGGGGGGCCTGGGTGATGGTGGTTCTCAGGCCCGGGCTGCTGCGACTGGTGTGACCGGGTGGTTTGTTTGTTTGTTTTTTGTTGTTGTTTGTTTGTTTTTGTAGAGGTCCTCCGGAGTGGGGTTGGGTTGAGTGGGGTGGGGCGGGATGGGTACCTTCTGGGGGTACAGTAGCTCCCAGAATATGGTCGCTGCAGGCCCCGAGCCTGGTGGACATCAGGCCCTCCTGTCCTGTGTTGGCTCCCTTTTAAAAAGTACAGAACTTAGAACAGGTCTAGTCCCTGGCTTTCGGCAGAACTGTCTTCTTTACTTTTTTTTTTTTTCCCCTTATCGTGTTCAGCATTATGGCAGCAGAATTGTAGTCTGAATACCTTTGATGCCAAACAGATTTGCTTTGCCAAGGGAAGTTTTATAAATGTAAAGCTCCCCTTGATGCCCATTTATTTATTTCTGTTTACAATATATGACATGTAATAGAACTGAACCGGACCGGGGGACAAGGAAAGAAGAAGAGGAAAGAAGAGAAAAACAGAACATACATCGCATACAACACAGCTGTGGATATAGATGACCTGAGACGACATGATAATACATCAACTGCTTAGCGACCATGCTACTGGACTAATGAATGTGGTTGTGTGTGTGTGAGAACATGCAACACCCATGGCACAGGACCTACATGATAACCGTGCTTAGTTATGAGTGTATAAGCGTACAGGGCCACAATCCACAGCCCCCCCAAGCAATCAGAAGCAGGCAGAGAGGGCCACAAGACCCAGGCCACCAGCAGCCCCCACAGAGCACAGAACCCAGGAAGCCCACCGCAGGGGCAACCACGCATCCACCCAGAAGACTGCAGAGGAAGCCCCCGGAAAGAGCCCCCATAAGCATAGGGCAGAGGCCCTCCGGGAGCCAGGGGCAACAGCCCACCGACGTCGCCAGGCCCCAGCCGCCCAGACATGGGCCGTGCACTGGATCCGGGCCCCAGGAGCCCGAGCGCCCCCAAACCCCCCGACAGAGGCCCCACCCAATACCCAGGAGGGCCAAGCGCCCCAGACAGCCACACAGTGGGTCAGCGCCTGCCCCAGCACCCCTGGCCAAGTGCCCTGGGAGTCAAGACGTGCCCACAGGTGGGTGAAGTCGCGAGCAGCGGAGAGAGGCCACGCCGCCCCCCCCATCGGGAGAAGCACAGGCAGGCCAGGCGACAGCAAGTCCAAGATCCAGGCCCAATCATTACCACACACACTTTCATGTCCCATACATCCACACGTCCTCCCTCCCTCGACTCCGCTGGGGTGTAGTGCAGCGGGCACACCAGGGGGCCAGCAGCCCCCCAGCCACCACAGACCCCAAACCAGCAGAACAATTAATTAATCCTCCTGGCCCCTCCCGCCCCGAGCAGCAACCAGGAAGCAGGGGTGTGCGAAGAAGACCCCTCCCCTCACCCTTCTGGCTCTTCAATATTTTCTAATAGTGAGCAATTAAAATTGAGGGGCAGCCAAACTTGTAGAACTGGGAGCGTGGCCCTCTGGGCAGCCTACATACCCAAAGAGCCCCGCCCACCAGATGCCACTCAGTGTAACCACCCCCCAAGACCTAATGTGTGTGTGTGAGTGTGTTTGATAAGTAGTAATGTCTAAGGTGTAATTAAAACAGGGGTGGGAACTGCAGAGTGCAACTACTGCAGAGTCCACTACACCCCACCGAACACACACGCCCCCAAAACCCTTCATGTGTGAGTGTGTGCTGTGTACAGGAGCCAGAAGGGAGAATGGGGATATACACTGGGGGCAGCCAGGGACTGGCTGCAATAGGCATCCCCGCTACCAGGGAGCCAACACAGGACAGGAGGGCCTGATGTCCACCAGGCTCGGGGCCTGCAGCGACCATATTCTGGGAGCTACTGTACCCCCAGAAGGTACCCATCCCGCCCCACCCCACTCAACCCAACCCCACTCCGGAGGACCTCTACAAAAAACAAACAAACAACAACAAAAAACAAACAAACAAACCACCCGGTCACACCAGTCGCAGCAGCCCGGGCCTGAGACCCACCATCACCCAGGCCCCCCCAGAGCCCCCCTCAACAGGTGCGCTCTTGTGAAAAAGCAAACAGCGGCAGCAACAAAAACACAACGGGAACACCGTATTGAGGCTTTGTTCTGACCGCTCATTCGGTGTCGCGTTTCTTTCAAGCAATTCTCCCGGTTAGCCCGCACTCGACTCGCTCCCAGAGCCGTGTTAAAGTCTACTTCGCATTCACTCTCTTTTCTCAGCAGACTCTTGGGATTTTATCAATAAAATGAATTCCTTCACTCAAACTATGTTAAAACTGCTTTGTCCTTCATATTTACCATGTCTTGAAAGATTTAAACAAAAAAACCAACGTTGTACTTTGCAGTAAAAGAAATAGCAAATCTAAAGTTTCAGGAATCCGAGAATAAGCTTACTTTCATGAGTTCTTCACGATTTCGGATTTTGCTATAAAATGAATTCCTTCACTCAAACTAAATTAAAACTGCTAAACCGCTAATCTGTTACATGTAAGGCAGATGTCAAATTCACCGAATTAGGATTATTCGGTATTCGGCCAATCGAGCTGTAGCAGCTTCGGTAAAAGAGTATAAGTTGAAGAGTTTGTGAATAAAGGTGTGCGCACACATAGTGAGCTGTAGGAAAATAGGCAGGGAGCAATGCCGGCTGGGGTATATGTTCTTATATGTTGTCTGACTGTTTGATTTGAATGTGTTGTGTAAGTGTCCTGTTGAATGTTACATGTTTGGGCTTTGACACTTCACGGTGGTTGTTAACTGTGTGGTGTGTCCTGAAATGTTATATGTTTGGGCTCTGTGACATGCTTAATGCTTGTCAGTAGCTACCCACTTATTCATATATAGCAACTGACAACATAAGAAGTCTGGACATACTTTGATAGTAGTTGTAGAAGTATCCTTATTGATAATAGATAAACTAATTCATAGTGATAGAACAGTAGATGAACAGGTGCCTGCACATGTCTCACGAAAATAAAATGGGTGTATGATTGCTGACGGCAGAGCAATACTGCCAAACTTATGAGTTCTTGTGGCAAACTTGATTCAGTGTCTTGACGTGTATACGCTGTTTCGCTGACTTGATTGTCACAAGAAACAAAGTGTGTTTGATAAGATCCGACCATTTTATTACGGGAGGATCAGTATGTATGGATTCTGATGTGACTGATAAACCCATTCGTATCGTAAGCATAATCTAATACGTGAGACAACGCCCTGGCACACAATCAAAAAAAAAAAGAGAGAGCGGTTTTGTGTCCCCACAGTCCATAATGTAGAAAAGAGAGAAAAAAGCCTTTCTGATTTGGTGTGTGTTCTCACAGTGCAGAGTGTAGAGAAAAGAGAGAAAAGAAAGCCGTTTTGGTGTCACGGGTGTTGTAACTTACACACACACATTTCTGAATTGAGAAAGGAAATTATTTTAGAGGAAGCACTAGAGTTTAGATCCCACATTTGTTGATAGGCATTCATTTATTTCTTCACTTCTGATGAAGTTTCAACAATAAACAACAAACTTTGTATTATGAGAAAGAACCAGACTCATTCTTCAGGAATCCGAAAATAAGCTCTATTTTACGAGTTATGCACGAATTCGGATTCTCCTATAAAACCTTAACTCTAACCAAGTTAAGACTGCTTTGTCCTTCATATTTATTCATGTCTAATCAAGTTTCAACGATAAACAACGTTGTACTTTGTACTTCTTCAGCAATAAGCATCTCTCGACATATGACGAAATACAGATTTTGCTATAAAATTAATTCCTTCTATCAGCCTGACTCAAAACTGTTTGTCCTCCTTATTTATCCACTTCAAATCAAGTTTCAACAATTAAAAAAATGTTGTAGTTTGAGAAAAAACAACTTAATCTTAAGCAATCAGTAGGGTAAGAAAGGGTAAGAAAAGGTGCAAATGCCAACCATACATCACTAAAAGGTGGAGCGGAAGTATTCGGCTGCAAGTAGGTGCGAATGCCTGACAATGTATGATCAAAAGAGGGAGCGGAGGTTTTCGGCTGCAAGGTCTGAATGTCCAACCATAATTTGTAAAAACCGGGGAAGAAAAGGCTCGAAAGCCCGACTATACACCATCAAAAGCGGGAGCGGAGGTGTTCGGCTGCAAGTAGGTGTGAATGTTCGACCATAATTTGTAAAAAGCGGGTAAGAAAAGGTTCGAATGCCCGACTATATATTAACCAAAGCAGGAGGAGAGGTCTTCGGATAAGAGTGGGTGAGAATTTACAACCATAATCTATAAAATGCGGTGAAAAAAAAGGTGTGAATACCCCATAGAACACTAAAAGGTAGAGCGGAAGTGTTCGGCTGCAAGAAGGTGTGAATGTCTGACCATAGTTTGTAAAAAGCGGGTAAGAAAAGGTTCGAATGCCCGAACATACACCATCAAAGGAGGGAGCGGAGGTGTTCCGCTGTAAGAAGGTGTGAATGTCCGACCATAGTTGGCAAAAAGCAGGTAAGAAAAGGTTAAAATACCCGATTGTACACAATCAATAGCGGGAGCAGAGTTGTTCCGCTACTAAAAGGTGTGAAAGTCCGACCATGGTTTGTAAAAAGCGGGTAAGAAAAGGTGCGAATGCCCGACAACGTATGATCAAAAGAGGGAGCGGAGGTTTTCGGCTGAAACAAGGTCTGAATGTCCATCCATATTTTGTAAAAATCTGGGAAGAAAAGGCTCGAAAGCCCGACTATACACCATCAACAGCTGGAGCGGAGATGTTCAGCTGCAAGAAGGTCTGAATGTCCATCAATAATTGCTAGAAAACATGGAAGAGAATTTTCGAATATCAAACCGCATATGATCATAAGCGGGAGAGGAGGTGTTCAAATGCAAGAAGGTGTGAATGTCCACCCATAATTACTGCAAAATGGGTAAGAAAAGGTACGAATGCCCAACCATACATGATCCTAACAGGGAGCGGAGGTGTTTGGCTGCGACAAGGTGTGTTTGTCCACCCATAATTAATGAAAAGCGGGCAACAAGTAGGTTTGAATACCCATCATCAAAAGCGGGAGTGGATGTGTTCGGCTACAAGAAGGTTTGAATGTCTGACCATAGTTTGTAAAAAGCGGGTAAGAAAAGGTTCGAATGCCCGAACATACACCATCAAAGGAGGGAGCGGAGGTGTTCCGCTGTAAGAAGGTGGGAATGTCCAACAGTAATTGGCAAAAAGCGGGTAAGAAAAGGTTAAAATACCCTATTGTACACAATCAATAGCGGGAGCAGAGTTGTTCCGCTACTAAAAGGTGTCAAAGTCCGACCATGAATTGAAAAAGCAGGTCAGAAAAGGTGCGAATGCCCGACAATGTATGATCAAAAGAGGGAGCGGAGGTTTTCAGCTGAAAGAAGGTCTGAATGTCCATCCATAATTTGTAAAAATCGGGGAAGAAAAGGCTCGAAAGCCCGACTATACACCATCAACAGCTGGAGCGGAGGTGTTCAGCTGCAAGAAGGTCTGAATGTCCATCAATAATTGCTAGAAAACATGGAAGAGAATTTTCGAATATCAAACCGCACATGATCATAAGCGGGAGAGGAGGTGTTAAAATGCAAAAAGGTGTGAATGTCCACCCATAATTACTGCAAAATGGGTAAGAAAAGGTACGAATGCCCAACCATACATCATCAAAAGCAGGAGTGGATGTGTTCGGCTACAAGAAGGTTTTAATGTCCAACCATAGTTTGTAAAAAGCGGGTAAGAAAAGGTTCGAATGCCCGAACATACACCATCAAAAGAGGGAGCGGAGGTGTTCCACTGTAAGAAGGTATGAATGTCTGACCATAGTTGGTAAAAACCGGGTAAGAAAAGGTGAAAATACCCGACTGTACACAATCAATAGCGGGAGCGGAGTTGTTCGGCTACTAAAAGGTGTGAAAGTCCGACCCTGGTTTGTAAAAAGCGGGTAAGAGAAGGTGCGAATGCCCGACAATGTATGATCAAAAGAGGGAGCGGAGGTTTTCGGCTGCAAGAAGGTCTGAATGTCCAACAATAATTTTGTAAAAACCGGGGAAGAAAAGGCTCGAAAGCCCGACTATACATCATCAAAAGCGGGAGCGGAGGTGTTCAGCTGCAAGAAGGTCTGAATGTCCATCAATAATTGCTAGAAAACATGAAAGAAAATTTTCGAATATCAAACCACACATCATCATAAGCGGGAGAGGAGGTGTTCAGCTGCAAGAAGGTGTGAATGTCCGACCATAGTTTGTAAAAAATGGGTAAGAAAAGGTGTGAATGCTCAACCATACATCATCAAAAGCAGGAGTGGATGTGTTCGGCTAAAAGAAGTTTTGAATGTCCGACCATAGTTCGTAAAATGCGGGTAAGAAAAGGTTCGAATGCCCGAACATACACCATCAAAAGAGGGAGCGGAGGTGTTCCGCTGTAAGACGGTGTGAATGTCCAACAATAGTTGGTAAAAAGCGGGTAAGAAAAGGTTAAAATACCCGACTGTACACAATCAATAGCGGGAGCGGAGTTGTTCGGCTACAAGAAGGTGTGAAAGTCCGACCATGGTTTGTAAAAAGCGGGTAAGAAAAGGTTCGAATGCCCGAATATATACCATCAAAGGAGGGAGCGGAGGTGTTCCGCTGTAAGAAGGTGGGAATGTCCAACAGTAATTGGCAAAAAGCGGGTAAGAAAAGGTTAAAATACCCTATTGTACACAATCAATAGCGGGAGCAGAGTTGTTCCGCTACTAAAAGGTGTCAAAGTCCGACCATGAATTGAAAAAGCAGGTCAGAAAAGGTGCGAATGCCCGACAATGTATGATCAAAAGAGGGAGCGGAGGTTTTCAGCTGAAAGAAGGTCTGAATGTCCATCCATAATTTGTAAAAATCGGGGAAGAAAAGGCTCGAAAGCCCGACTATACACCATCAACAGCTGGAGCGGAGGTGTTCAGCTGCAAGAAGGTCTGAATGTCCATCAATAATTGCTAGAAAACATGGAAGAGAATTTTCGAATATCAAACCGCACATGATCATAAGCGGGAGAGGAGGTGTTAAAATGCAAAAAGGTGTGAATGTCCACCCATAATTACTGCAAAATGGGTAAGAAAAGGTACGAATGCCCAACCATACATCATCAAAAGCAGGAGTGGATGTGTTCGGCTACAAGAAGGTTTTAATGTCCAACCATAGTTTGTAAAAAGCGGGTAAGAAAAGGTTCGAATGCCCGAACATACACCATCAAAAGAGGGAGCGGAGGTGTTCCACTGTAAGAAGGTATGAATGTCTGACCATAGTTGGTAAAAACCGGGTAAGAAAAGGTGAAAATACCCGACTGTACACAATCAATAGCGGGAGCGGAGTTGTTCGGCTACTAAAAGGTGTGAAAGTCCGACCCTGGTTTGTAAAAAGCGGGTAAGAGAAGGTGCGAATGCCCGACAATGTATGATCAAAAGAGGGAGCGGAGGTTTTCGGCTGCAAGAAGGTCTGAATGTCCAACAATAATTTTGTAAAAACCGGGGAAGAAAAGGCTCGAAAGCCCGACTATACATCATCAAAAGCGGGAGCGGAGGTGTTCAGCTGCAAGAAGGTCTGAATGTCCATCAATAATTGCTAGAAAACATGAAAGAAAATTTTCGAATATCAAACCACACATCATCATAAGCGGGAGAGGAGGTGTTCAGCTGCAAGAAGGTGTGAATGTCCGACCATAGTTTGTAAAAAATGGGTAAGAAAAGGTGTGAATGCTCAACCATACATCATCAAAAGCAGGAGTGGATGTGTTCGGCTAAAAGAAGTTTTGAATGTCCGACCATAGTTCGTAAAATGCGGGTAAGAAAAGGTTCGAATGCCCGAACATACACCATCAAAAGAGGGAGCGGAGGTGTTCCGCTGTAAGACGGTGTGAATGTCCAACAATAGTTGGTAAAAAGCGGGTAAGAAAAGGTTAAAATACCCGACTGTACACAATCAATAGCGGGAGCGGAGTTGTTCGGCTACAAGAAGGTGTGAAAGTCCGACCATGGTTTGTAAAAAGCGGGTAAGAAAAGGTTCGAATGCCCGAATATATACCATCAAAAGCGGAAGCGTAGGTGTTCGGCTGCAAGAAGGTGTGAACGTCCGACCAAAGTTTGTAAAAAGCAGTTAAGAAAAGGTTCGAATATCTAACCAAACATAATCAAAAGCGGGAGCAGAGCTGTTCAACTGGAAGTAGGTGTGAATGTCAGATCATAATTTGCAAAAAGCTGATGAGAAAGGGTGAGAATGCCCGACTATACATCATCAAATGCGGGAGCGGAGTTGTTCGGCTGTGAGTAGGTGTGAATCTCCGACCATAATTGCTGAAAAATGTGTTAGAAAAGGTAAAAATGCCGGTCCATACATCATCAAAATTTGGAGAGGTGGTGTTCAGCTGCAAGAAGGTCTAAATGTCCATCAATAATTGCTAGAAAACATGAAAGAAAATTTTCGAAAATCAAACCACACATGATCATAAGTGGGAGAGGAGGTGTTCAGCTGCAAGAAGGTGTGAATGTCCACCCATAATACCTGAAAAATGGGTAAAAAAAAGGTGCGAATGCCCAACCATACATCATCAAAAGCAGGAGTGCATGTGTTCGGCTACAAGTAGGTGTGAACGTCCAACCAAAGTTTGTAAAAAGCAGTTAAGAAAAGGTTCGAATATCCAACCAAACATAATCAAAAGCGGGAGCAGAGCTGTTCGACTGCAAGTAGGTGTGAATGTCAGATCATAATTTGCAAAAAGCTGATGAGAAAGGGTGAGAATGCCCGACTATACACCATCAAATGCGGGAGCGGAGTTGTTCGGCTGTGAGTAGGTGTGAATCTCCGACCATAGTTTGTAAAAAATGGGTAAGAAAAGGTGTGAATGCTCAACCATACATCATCAAAAGCAGGAGTGGATGTGTTCGGCTAAAAGAAGTTTTGAATGTCCGACCATAGTTCGTAAAATGCGGGTAAGAAAAGGTTCGAATGCCCGAACATACACCATCAAAAGAGGGAGCGGAGGTGTTCCGCTGTAAGACGGTGTGAATGTCCAACAATAGTTGGTAAAAAGCGGGTAAGAAAAGGTTAAAATACCCGACTGTACACAATCAATAGCGGGAGCGGAGTTGTTCGGCTACAAGAAGGTGTGAAAGTCCGACCATGGTTTGTAAAAAGCGGGTAAGAAAAGGTTCGAATGCCCGAATATATACCATCAAAGGAGGGAGCGGAGGTGTTCCGCTGTAAGAAGGTGGGAATGTCCAACAGTAATTGGCAAAAAGCGGGTAAGAAAAGGTTAAAATACCCTATTGTACACAATCAATAGCGGGAGCAGAGTTGTTCCGCTACTAAAAGGTGTCAAAGTCCGACCATGAATTGAAAAAGCAGGTCAGAAAAGGTGCGAATGCCCGACAATGTATGATCAAAAGAGGGAGCGGAGGTTTTCAGCTGAAAGAAGGTCTGAATGTCCATCCATAATTTGTAAAAATCGGGGAAGAAAAGGCTCGAAAGCCCGACTATACACCATCAACAGCTGGAGCGGAGGTGTTCAGCTGCAAGAAGGTCTGAATGTCCATCAATAATTGCTAGAAAACATGGAAGAGAATTTTCGAATATCAAACCGCACATGATCATAAGCGGGAGAGGAGGTGTTAAAATGCAAAAAGGTGTGAATGTCCACCCATAATTACTGCAAAATGGGTAAGAAAAGGTACGAATGCCCAACCATACATCATCAAAAGCAGGAGTGGATGTGTTCGGCTACAAGAAGGTTTTAATGTCCAACCATAGTTTGTAAAAAGCGGGTAAGAAAAGGTTCGAATGCCCGAACATACACCATCAAAAGAGGGAGCGGAGGTGTTCCACTGTAAGAAGGTATGAATGTCTGACCATAGTTGGTAAAAACCGGGTAAGAAAAGGTGAAAATACCCGACTGTACACAATCAATAGCGGGAGCGGAGTTGTTCGGCTACTAAAAGGTGTGAAAGTCCGACCCTGGTTTGTAAAAAGCGGGTAAGAGAAGGTGCGAATGCCCGACAATGTATGATCAAAAGAGGGAGCGGAGGTTTTCGGCTGCAAGAAGGTCTGAATGTCCAACAATAATTTTGTAAAAACCGGGGAAGAAAAGGCTCGAAAGCCCGACTATACATCATCAAAAGCGGGAGCGGAGGTGTTCAGCTGCAAGAAGGTCTGAATGTCCATCAATAATTGCTAGAAAACATGAAAGAAAATTTTCGAATATCAAACCACACATCATCATAAGCGGGAGAGGAGGTGTTCAGCTGCAAGAAGGTGTGAATGTCCGACCATAGTTTGTAAAAAATGGGTAAGAAAAGGTGTGAATGCTCAACCATACATCATCAAAAGCAGGAGTGGATGTGTTCGGCTAAAAGAAGTTTTGAATGTCCGACCATAGTTCGTAAAATGCGGGTAAGAAAAGGTTCGAATGCCCGAACATACACCATCAAAAGAGGGAGCGGAGGTGTTCCGCTGTAAGACGGTGTGAATGTCCAACAATAGTTGGTAAAAAGCGGGTAAGAAAAGGTTAAAATACCCGACTGTACACAATCAATAGCGGGAGCGGAGTTGTTCGGCTACAAGAAGGTGTGAAAGTCCGACCATGGTTTGTAAAAAGCGGGTAAGAAAAGGTTCGAATGCCCGAATATATACCATCAAAAGCGGAAGCGTAGGTGTTCGGCTGCAAGAAGGTGTGAACGTCCGACCAAAGTTTGTAAAAAGCAGTTAAGAAAAGGTTCGAATATCTAACCAAACATAATCAAAAGCGGGAGCAGAGCTGTTCAACTGGAAGTAGGTGTGAATGTCAGATCATAATTTGCAAAAAGCTGATGAGAAAGGGTGAGAATGCCCGACTATACATCATCAAATGCGGGAGCGGAGTTGTTCGGCTGTGAGTAGGTGTGAATCTCCGACCATAATTGCTGAAAAATGTGTTAGAAAAGGTAAAAATGCCGGTCCATACATCATCAAAATTTGGAGAGGTGGTGTTCAGCTGCAAGAAGGTCTAAATGTCCATCAATAATTGCTAGAAAACATGAAAGAAAATTTTCGAAAATCAAACCACACATGATCATAAGTGGGAGAGGAGGTGTTCAGCTGCAAGAAGGTGTGAATGTCCACCCATAATACCTGAAAAATGGGTAAAAAAAAGGTGCGAATGCCCAACCATACATCATCAAAAGCAGGAGTGCATGTGTTCGGCTACAAGTAGGTGTGAACGTCCAACCAAAGTTTGTAAAAAGCAGTTAAGAAAAGGTTCGAATATCCAACCAAACATAATCAAAAGCGGGAGCAGAGCTGTTCGACTGCAAGTAGGTGTGAATGTCAGATCATAATTTGCAAAAAGCTGATGAGAAAGGGTGAGAATGCCCGACTATACACCATCAAATGCGGGAGCGGAGTTGTTCGGCTGTGAGTAGGTGTGAATCTCCGACCATAATTGCTGAAAAATGTGTTAGAAAAGGTAAGAATGCCGGTCCATACATCATCAAAAGCGAGAGAGGTTGTGTTCGGCTGCAAGTAGGTGTGACTGTTCGACTAAAGTTTGTAAAAAGTGGGTAAGACAAGGTGCGAATGCCTGACAATGTATGATCAAAAGCGGAAGCGGAGGTGTTCAGCTGCAAGAAGGTCTACATGTCCATCAATAATTGCTAGAAAACATGAAAGAAACTTTTCCAAAATCAAACCGCACATGATCATAAGTGGGATAGGAGGTGTTCAGCTGCAAGGTGTGAATGTCCACCCATAATTCCTGAAAAATGGGCAAAAAAAAGGTGTGAATGCCCAACCATACATCATCAAAAGCAGGAGTGGAAGTGTTCGGCTACAAGAAGGTGTGAACGTCCAACCAAAATATGTAAAAAGCAGTTAAGAAAAGGTTCGAATATCCAACCAAACATAATCAAAAGCGGGAGCAGAGCTGTTCGACTGCAAGTAGGTGTGAATGTCAGATCATAATTTGCAAAAAGCTGATGAGAAAGGGTGAGAATGCCCGACTATACACCATCAAATGCGGGAGCGGAGTTGTTCGGCTGTGAGTAGGTGTGAATCTCCGACCATAATTGCTGAAAAATGTGTTAGAAAAGGTAAGAATGCCGGTCCATACATCATCAAAAGCGAGAGAGGTTGTGTTCGGCTGCAAGTAGGTGTGACTGTTCGACTAAAGTTTGTAAAAAGTGGGTAAGACAAGGTGCGAATGCCTGACAATGTATGATCAAAAGCGGAAGCGGAGGTGTTCAGCTGCAAGAAGGTCTACATGTCCATCAATAATTGCTAGAAAACATGAAAGAAACTTTTCCAAAATCAAACCGCACATGATCATAAGTGGGATAGGAGGTGTTCAGCTGCAAGGTGTGAATGTCGACCCATAATTCCTGAAAAATGGGCAAAAAAAAGGTGTGAATGCCCAACCATACATCATCAAAAGCAGGAGTGGAAGTGTTCGGCTACAAGAAGGTGTGAACGTCCAACCAAAATATGTAAAAAGCAGTTAAGAAAAGGTTCGAATATCCAACCAAACATAATCAAAAGCGGGAGCAGAGCTTTTCGACTGCAAGTAGGTGTGAATGTCAGATCATAATTTGCAAAAAGCTGATGAGAAAGGGTGAGAATGCCCGACTATACATCATCAAATGCGGGAGCGGAGTTGTTCGGCTGTGAGTAGGTGTGAATCTCCGACCATAATTGCTGAAAAATGTGTTAGAAAAGGTAAAAATGCCGGTCCATACATCATCAAAAGCGAGAGAGGTTGTGTTCGGCTGCAAGTAGGTGTGAATGTCCAGCCATAATTACTCACAAACGGGTAAGAAAAGGTAGTATTGCCAGACCATATATGATCAAAACAGGGAGCGGAGGTGGTTCAGCTGCAAGAAGGTTTGAATGTCTCCGACTAAAGTTCAAATATATTAAAGAAAGCGGGAGGAGAGGTCTTCGGATGAGAGTGGTTGAAAATTTCCGACCATAATGTATAAAATGCGGTGAAAAAAAGGTGTGATAGAACACTAAAAGGTGGAGCGGAAGTGTTCGGCTGCAAGAAGGTGTGAATGTCCGACTATATTTGGTGAAAAGCAGGTGAAGCAAGGTCTGAATGCCCAACCTTACATCATCAAAAGCGAAATCAGAGGTGTTTGGCTGCAAGAAGGCAATAGTTTGCCAAAAGCGGGTAAGGTGCGAATGTCCGACTAAATATCAACAAAATTTGGGGCAGAGGTCTTCGGATGCAAGTGGGTGTGAATATCCAACCATACAAGTATGGTGGAGAGGAAGCTGTGAATAGCCGACCATAGTTTGGAAAAAGCGGGTAAGAAAAGGTTTGAATACCCGAACATACACCATCAAAAGAGGGAGCGGAGGTTTTCCGCTGTACGAAGGTGTGAATGTCCGACCATAGTTGGTAAAAAGCGGGTAAGAAAAGGTTAAAATACCCGACTGTACACAATCAATAGCGGGAGCGGATGTGTTCGGCTACAAGAAGGTGTGAAAGTCCGACCATGGTTTGTAAAAAGCGGGTAAGAAAAGGTGCGAATGTCCAACAATGTATGATCAAAAGAGAGAGCGGAGGTTTTCGGATACAAGAAGGTTTGAATGTCCCACCATAGTTTGTAAAAAGCGGGTAAGAAAAGGTTCGAATGCCCGACTATACACAATCAATAGCGGGAGCGGATGTGTTCGGCTACAAGAAGGTGTGAAAGTCCGATCATGGTTTGTAAAAACCGGGAAGAAAAGGCTCGAAAGCCCGACTATACACCATCAAAAAGAAGGTTTGAATGTCCATCAATAATTGCTTTGAAACAAGAAAGTAAATTTTCGAATATCAAACCGTACATGATCATAAGCGGGAGAGGAGGTGTTCCGCTGTAAGACAGTGTGAATGTCCGACCATAGTTGGTAAAAAGCGGGTAAGAAAAGGTTAAAATACCCGACTGTACACAATCAATAGCGGGAGCGGAGTTGTTCGGCTACTAAAAGGTGTGAAAGTCCGACCCTGGTTTGTAAAAAGCGGGTAAGAAAAGGTTCGAATGCCCGAACATACACCATCAAAAGAGGGAGCGGAGGTGTTCCGCTGTAAGACGGTGTGAATGTCCGATCATAGTTGGTAAAAAGCGGGTAAGAAAAGGTTAAAATACCCGACTGTACACAATCAAAAGAGGGAGCGGAGTTGTTCAGCTAAGAGAAGGTGTGAAAGTCCGACCATGGTTTGTAAAAAGCGGGTAAGAAAAGGTTCGTATGCCCGAATATACACTATCAAAACCGGAAGCGTAGGTGTTCGGCTGCAAGAAGGTGTGAACGTCCGACCAAAGTTTGTAAAAAAGCAGTTAAGAAAAGGTTCGAATATCTAACCAAACATAATCAAAAGCGGGAGCAGAGCTGTTCGACTGCAAGTAGGTGTGAATGTCAGAGAATAATTTGCAAAAAGCTGATGAAAAAGGGTGAGAAATCCCGACTATACACCATCAAATGCGGTAGCGGAGTTGTTCGGCTGTGAGTAGGTGTGATTCTCCAACCATAATTGCTGAAAAATGTGTTAGAAAAGGTAAGAATGCCGGTCCATACATCATCAAAAGCGGGAGAGGTGGTGTTCGGCTGCAAGTAGGTGTGAATGTCCATTAATAATTGCTTTAAAACATGAAAGAAAATTTTCGAATATCAAACCTTACATGATCATTAGCGGGAGAGGAGGTGTTCAGCTGCAAGAAGATGTGAATATCCACCCATAATTACTGAAAAATGGGTAGGAAAAGATGCGAATGTCCAACCATAAATTATCAAAAGCAGGAGTGGAGTTGTTCAGCTACAAGAAGGTATGAAAGTCCAACCATGGTTTGTAAAAAGCGGGTAAGAGAAGGTTCGAATACCCGAATATATACCATCAAAAGCGGAAGCGGGGGTGTTCGGCTGCAAGAAGGTGTGAACGTCCGACCAAAGTTTGTAAAAAGCAGTTAAGAAAAGGTTTGAATACCCAACCGAACATAATCAAAAGCGGGAGCAGAGCTGTTCGACTGCAAGTAGGTGTGAATGTCAGATCATAATTGCTGAAAAATGTGATAGAAAAGACTAGAATGCCGGACAATACATCATCAAAAGCGGGAGAGATTGTTTTTCGGCTGCAAGTAGATGTGAATGTCCAGCCATAATTACTCACAAACGGGGGAAGAAAAGGTAGTATTTCCAGACCACACATGATCAAAACAGGGAGCGGAGGTTTTCGGCTGCAAGGTCTGAATGTCCAACCGTAATTTGTAAAAATCGGGGAAGAAAAGGCTCGAAAGCCCAACTATACACCATCAAAAGCGGGAGCAGAGGTGTTCAGGTGCAAGAAGGTCTGAATGTCCGACCAATAATTACTGAAAAATGGGTAAGAAAAGGTGCGAATGCCAAATCATACATCATCAAAAGCAGGAGCGGATGTGTTCGGCTACAAGAAGGTTTGAATGTCCAACCATAGTAAGTAATAGGTGGGTAAGAAAAGGCTCGAATGCCCGACTATACACCATCAAAAGCGGAAGCGGAGGTGTTCGGCTGCAAGACGGTGTGAACGTCCGACCAAAGTTTGTAAAAAGCATTAAGAAAATGTTCGAATATCCAACCAAACATAATCAAAAGCGGGAGCAGAGCTGTTCGACTGCAAGTAGGTGTGAATATCAGATCATAATTTGCAAAAAGCTGATGAGAAAGGGTGAGAATGCCCGACTATACACTATCAAATGTGGGAGCGGAGGTGTTCGTCTGTGAGTAGGTGTGAATGTCCGACCATAATTGCTGAAAAATGTGTTAGAAAAGGTAAGAATGCCGGACCATATATCATCAAAAGCGGGAGAGGTTGTGTTCGGCTGCAAGAAGGTGTGAATGTCCAGCCATAATTACTCACAAATGGGTAAGAAAAGGTACTATTGCCAGACCATATATGATCAAAACAGGGAGCGGAGGTGGTTCAGCTGCAAGAAGGTTTGAATGTCCGACTAAAGTTTGTAAAAAGCGGGTAAGACAAGGTGTGAATGCCCGACAATGTATGATCAAAAGAGGAGCGGAGGTTTTCGGCTGCAAGAAGGTCTGAATGTCCACCCATAATTACTGAAAAATGGGTAAGAAAAGGTGCGAAAGCCCAACCGCACATGATCATAAGTGGATGAGAAGGTAGTAAGTAGTGCAAGTAGGTGTGAATCTAAGATCATAATTTGTAAAAAGCGGGTAAGAAAAGGTAAGAATGCCCAACCATAAATTATCAAAAGCGGCAGCAGAGTTTCGGCTGGTATTTATCAATGTCTAGATAGATTTCAACAAAAAACAACGTTGTACTTTGCAGTAAAAGAAAGTGCAAATCAAAAGTTTTAGGAATCCGAGAATAAGCTTATTTTCATGAGTTCTGCACGATTTCGGATTTTATGTATAAAATGAATTTCTTCACGCAAACTAAGTTAACACTGCTTTGTCCTTCATATGTACCCATTTCTACATATATTTCAAGCATAAACTTCCTCATACTACCCTGAATGAGAAAGAGCCACACTTGTGATTAAGCCATACCTCCCTTTTGAGGAGTTCTGCATGATTTGGGATTTTATCTATAAAATTAATTCCTTCACTCAAACTATGTTAAAACGGCTTTTACCTTCATATTTATCAATGTCTCAATAGATTTAAGCAAAAAAACAACGTTGTACTTTGCAATAAAAGAAAGAGCAAATCAAAAGTTTTAGGAATCCGAGAATAAGCTTATTTTCATGAGTTCTGCACGATTTCGGATTTTATGTATAAAATTAATTCATTCACTTAAACCAAGTTAAAACTGCTTTTTCCTTCATATTTATCAATGTCTAGATCGACTTCAACAAAGAACAACATTGTATTTTGCAGTAGAAGAAAGAGCAAAACTGAAGGATCAGGAATCCGAGAATAAGCTTCTTTTCATACGTTCTGCATGATTTGGGATTTTATGTATAAAATGAATTCCTTCTCTCAAACTAAGTTAACACTGCTTTGTCCTTCATATGTACCCATTTCTACATATATTTCAAGCATAAACTTCCTCATACTACCCTGAATGAGAAAGAGCCACACTTGTGATTAAGCCATACCTCCCTTTTGAGGAGTTCTGCATGATTTGGGATTTTATCTATAAAATTAATTCCTTCACTCAAACTATGTTAAAACGGCTTTTACCTTCATATTTATCAATGTCTCAATAGATTTAAGCAAAAAAACAACGTTGTACTTTGCAATAAAAGAAAGAGCAAATCAAAAGTTTTAGGAATCCGAGAATAAGCTTATTTTCATGAGTTCTGCACGATTTCGGATTTTATGTATAAAATTAATTAATTCACTTAAACCAAGTTAAAACTGCTTCTTCCTTCATATTCATCAATGTCTAGATCGACTTCAACAAAGAACAACATTGTATTTTGCAGTAGAAGAAAGAGCAAAACTGAAGGATCAGGAATCCGAGAATAAGCTTCTTTTCATACGTTCTGCATGCTTTGGGATTTTATGTATAAAATGAATTCCTTCTCTCAAACTAAGTTAACACTGCTTTGTCCTTCATATGTACCCATTTCTACATATATTTCAAGCATAAACTTCCTCATACTACCCTGAATGAGAAAGAACCACACTTGTGATTAAGCCATACGCCCCTTTTGAGGAGTTCTGCATGATTTGGGATTTTTTTCTATAAAATCAATTCCTTCACTCAAACTATGTTAAAACGGCTTTTACCTTCATATTTATCAATGTCTCGATAGATTTAAACAAAAAAACAACGTTGTACTTTGCAGTAAAAGAAAGAGCCAATCAAAAGTTTTAGGAATCCGAGAATAAGCTTATTTTCATGAGTTCTGCACGATTTCGGATTTTATGTATAAAATGAATTCATTCACTCAAACCAAGTTAAAACTGCTTTTTCCTTCATATTTATCAATGTCTAGATCGACTTCAACAAAGAACAACACTGTATTTTGCAGTAGAAGAAAGAGCAACACTGAAGGATCAGGAATCCGAGAATAAGCTTATTTTCTTATGGGCAAGTGGGAACTGCTTTGTCCTTCATATTTATCAATGTGTAGATGGATTTCAACTTCTTCTACTGCATCTTCTTCACACCTTCTTGTAGCCGAACACTTCCGCTCCCGCTATTGATTGTGTACAGTCGGGTATTTTAACCTTTTCTTACCCGCTTTTTACCAACTATGGTCGGACATTCACACCGTCTTACAGCGGAACACCTCCGCTCCCGCTTTTTATGGTGTATAGTCGGGCATTCGAACCTTTTCTTACCCGCTATTTACAAACTATGGTAGGACATTCAAACCTTCGTGTATCCGAAAACCTCCGCTCTCTCTTTTGATCATACATTTTCGGACATTCGCACCTTTTCTTACCCGCTTTTTACAAACCATGGTCGGACTGTCACACCTTCTTGTAGCCGAACACATCCGCTCCCACTATTGATTGTGTACAGTCGGGTATTTTAACCTTTTCTTACCCGCTTTTTACCAAGTATGGTCGGACATTCACACCTTCGTACAGCGGAACACCTCCGCTCCCTCTTTTGATGGTGTATGTTCGGGCATTCAAACCTTTTCTTACCCGCTTTTTCCAAACTATGGTCGGCTATTCACAGCTTCCTCTCCACCATACTTGTATGGTGGGATATTCCCACCCACTTGCATCCGAAAACCTCCGCCCCAAATTTTGTTGATATTTAGTCGGACATTCGCACCTTACCCGCTTTTGGCAAACTATGGCCTTCTTGCAGCCAAACAACTCTGATCTTGCTTTTGATGATGTAAGGTTGGGCATTCAGACCTTGCTTCACCTGCTTTTCACCAAATATAGTCGGACATTCACACCTTCTTGCAGCCGATTACTTCCGCTCCACCTTTTAGTGTTCTATCACACCTTTTTTTTCACCGCATTTTATACATTATGGTTGGAAATTTTCAACCAATTTCATCCGAAGACCTCTCCTCCCGCTTTTGTTAATATATTTGAACTTTAGTTTGACATTCAAACCTTCTTGCAGCTGAACCACCTCCGCTCCCTGTTTTGATCATATATGGTCTGGCAATACTACCTTTTCTTACCCGTTTGTGAGTAATTATGGCTGGACATTCACACCTACTTGCAGCCGAACACAACCTCTCTCGCTTTTGATGATGTATGGACCGGCATTTTTACCTTTTCTAACACATTTTTCAGCAATTATGGTCGGAGATTCACACCTACTCACAGCCGAACAACTCCGCTCCCGCATTTGATGATGTATAGTCGGGCATTCTCACCCTTTCTCATCAGCTTTTTGCAAATTATGATCTGACATTCACACCTACTTGCAGTCGAACAGCTCTGCTCCCGCTTTTGATTATGTTTGGTTGGATATTCGAACCTTTTCTTAACTTCTTTTTACATATTTTGGTTGGACGTTCACACCTTCTTGCAGCCGAACACCTCCGCTTCCGCTTTTGATGGTATATATTCGGGCATTCGAACCTTTTCTTACCCGCTTTTTACAAACCATGGTCGGACATTCACACCTTCTTGTAGCCGAACAACTCCGCTCCCGCTATTGATTGTGTACAGTCGGGTATTTTAACCTTTTCTTACCCGCTTTTTACCAACTATTGTTGGACATTCACACCGTCTTACAGCGGAACACCTCCGCTCCCTCTTTTGATGGTGTATGTTCGGCCATTCGAACCTTTTCTTACCCGCATTTTACGAACTATGGTCGGACATTCAAAACTTCTTTTAGCCGAACACATCCACTCCTGCTTTTGATGATGTATGGTTGAGCATTCGCACCTTTTCTTACCCATTTTTTACAAACTATGGTCGGACATTCACACCTTCTTGCAGCTGAACACCTCCTCTCCCGCTTATGATGATGTGTGGTTTGATATTCGAAAATTTTCTTTCATGTTTTCTAGCAATTATTGATGGACATTCAGACCTTCTTGCAGCTGAACACCTCCGCTCCCGTTTTTGATGATGTATAGTCGGGCTTTCGAGCCTTTTCTTCCCCGGTTTTTACAAAATTATTGTTGGACATTCAGACCTTGTTTCAGCCGAAAACCTCCGCTCCCTCTTTTGATCATACATTGTCGGGCATTCGCACCTTCTCTTACCCGCTTTTTACAAACCAGGGTCGGACTTTCACACCTTTTAGTAGCCGAACAACTCCGCTCCCGCTATTGATTGTGTACAGTCGGGTATTTTCTTACCCGGTTTTTACCAACTATGGTCAGACATTCATACCTTCTTACAGTGGAACACCTCCGCTCCCTCTTTTGATGGTGTATGTTCGGGCATTCGAACCTTTTCTTACCCGCTTTTTACAAACTATGGTCGGACATTAAAACCTTCTTGTAGCCGAACACATCCACTCCTGCTTTTGATGATGTATGGTTGGGCATTCGTACCTTTTCTTACCCATTTTGCAGTAATTATGGGTGGACATTCACACCTTTTTTGCATTTTAACACCTCCTCTCCCGCTTATGATCATGTGCGGTTTGATATTCGAAAATTCTCTTCCATGTTTTCTAGCAATTATTGATGGACATTCAGACCTTCTTGCAGCTGAACACCTCCGCTCCAGGTGTTGATGGTGTATAGTCGGGCTTTCGAGCCTTTTCTTCCCCGATTTTTACAAATTATGGATGGACATTCAGACCTTCTTTCAGCTGAAAACCTCCGCTCCCTCTTTTGATCATACATTGTCGGGCATTCGCACCTTTTCTTACCTGCTTTTTCAATTCATGGTCGGACTTTGACACCTTTTAGTAGCGGAACAACTCTGCTCCCGCTATTGATTGTGTACAATAGGGTATTTTAACCTTTTCTTACCCGCTTTTTGCCAATTACTGTTGGACATTCCCACCTTCTTACAGCGGAACACCTCCGCTCCCTCCTTTGATGGTGTATGTTCGGGCATTCGAACCTTTTCTTACCCGCTTTTTACAAACTATGGTCAGACATTCAAACCTTCTTGTAGCCGAACACATCCACTCCTGCTTTTGATGATGGGTATTCAAACCTACTTGTTGCCCGCTTTTCATTAATTATGGGTGGACAAACACACCTTGTCGCAGCCAAACACCTCCGCTCCCTGTTAGGATCATGTATGGTTGGGCATTCGTACCTTTTCTTACCCATTTTGCAGTAATTATGGGTGGACATTCACACTTTCTTGCATTTGAACACCTCCTCTCCCGCTTATGATCATGTGCGGTTTGATATTCGAAAATTCTCTTCCATGTTTTCTAGCAATTATTGATGGACATTCAGACCTTCTTGCAGCTGAACACCTCCGCTCCAGCTGTTGATGGTGTATAGTCGGGCTTTCGAGCCTTTTCTTCCCAGATTTTTATAAAATATGGATTGACATTCAGACCTTGTTTCAGCCGAAAACCTCCGCTCCCTCTTTTGATCATACATTGTCGGGCATTCGCACCTTTTCTTACCTGCTTTTTGCCAACTATGGTCGGACATTCACACCTTCTTACAGCGGAACACCTCCGCTCCCTCCTTTGATGGTGTATGTTCGGGCATTCAAACCTTTTCTTACCCGCTTTTTACAAACTATGGTCAGACATTCACACCTTCTTGCAGCCGAACACTTCCGCTCTACCTTTTAGTGTTCTATGGGGTATTCACACCTTTTTTTTCACCGCATTTTATAGATTATGGTTGTAAATTCTCACCCACTCTTATCCGAAGACCTCTCCTCCTGCTTTGGTTAATATATAGTCGGGCATTCGAACCTTTTCTTACCCGCTTTTTACAAATTATGGTCGAACATTCACACCTACTTGCAGCCGAACACCTCCGCTCCCGCTTTTGATGGTGTATAGTCGGGCTTTCGAGCCTTTTCTTCCCCGGTTTTTACAAATTATGGTTGGACATTCAGACCTTGCAGCCGAAAACCTCCGCTCCCTCTTTTGATCATACATTGTCAGGCATTCGCACCTACTTGCAGCCGAATACTTCCGCTCCACCTTTTAGTGATGTATGGTTGGCATTTGCACCTTTTCTTACCCTTTCTTACCCTACTGATTGCTTAAGATTAAGTTGTTTTTTCTCAAACTACAACATTTTTTTAATTGTTGAAACTTGATTTGAAGTGGATAAATAAGGAGGACAAACAGTTTTGAGTCAGGCTGATAGAAGGAATTAATTTTATAGCAAAATCTGTATTTCGTCATATGTCGAGAGATGCGTATTGCTGAAGAAGTACAAAGTACAACGTTGTTTATCGTTGAAACTTGATTAGACATGAATAAATATGAAGGACAAAGCAGTCTTAACTTGGTTAGAGTTAAGGTTTTATAGGAGAATCCGAATTCGTGCATAACTCGTAAAATAGAGCTTATTTTCGGATTCCTGAAGAATGAGTCTGGTTCTTTCTCATAATACAAAGTTTGTTGTTTATTGTTGAAACTTCATCAGAAGTGAAGAAATAAATGAATGCCTATCAACAAATGTGGGATCTAAACTCTAGTGCTTCCTCTAAAATAATTTCCTTTCTCAATTCAGAAATGTGTGTGTGTAAGTTACAACACCCGTGACACCAAAACGGCTTTCTTTTCTCTCTTTTCTCTACACTCTGCACTGTGAGAACACACACCAAATCAGAAAGGCTTTTTTCTCTCTTTTCTACATTATGGACTGTGGGGACACAAAACCGCTCTCTCTTTTTTTTTTTGATTGTGTGCCAGGGCGTTGTCTCACGTATTAGATTATGCTTACGATACGAATGGGTTTATCAGTCACATCAGAATCCATACATACTGATCCTCCCGTAATAAAATGGTCGGATCTTATCAAACACACTTTGTTTCTTGTGACAATCAAGTCAGCGAAACAGCGTATACACATCAAGACACTGAATCAAGTTTGCCACAAGAACTCATAAGTTTGGCAGTATTGCTCTGCCGTCAGCAATCATACACCCATTTTATTTTCGTGAGACATGTGCAGGCACCTGTTCATCTACTGTTCTATCACTATGAATTAGTTTATCTATTATCAATAAGGATACTTCTACAACTACTATCAAAGTATGTCCAGACTTCTTATGTTGTCAGTTGCTATATATGAATAAGTGGGTAGCTACTGACAAGCATTAAGCATGTCACACAGCCCAAACATATAACATTTCAGGACACACCACACAGTTAACAACCACCGTGAAGTGTCAAAGCCCAAACATGTAACATTCAACAGGACACTTACACAAGACATTCTAATCAAACAGTCAGACAACATACAAGAACATATACCCCAGCCGGCATTGCTCCCTGCCTATTTTCCTACAGCTCACTATGTGTGCGCACACCTTTATTCACAAACTCTTCAACTTATACTCTTTTACCAAAGCTGCTACAGCTCGATTGGCCGAATACCCTTAGATCCTATTTCGGTGAATTTGACATCTGCCTTACATGTAACAGATTAGCGGTTTAGCAGTTTTAATTTAGTTTGAGTGAAGGAATTCATTTTATAGCAAAATCCGAAATCGTGAAGAACTCATGAAAGTAAGCTTATTCTCGGATTCCTGAAACTTTAGATTTGCTCTTTCTTTTACTGCAAAGTACAACGTTGTTTTTTTTTTGTTTAAATCTTTCTAGACATGGTAAATATGAAGGACAAAGCAGTTTTAACATAGTTTGAGTGAAGGAATTCATTTTATAGATAAAATCCCAAGAGTCTGCTGAGAAAAGAGAGTGAATGCGAAGTAGACTTTAACACGGCTCTGGGAGCGAGCCGAGTGTGGGCTAACCGGGAGAATTGCTTGAAAGAAACGCGACACCGAATGAGCGGTCAGAACAAAGCCTCAATACGGTGTTCCCGTGGTGTTTTTGTTGCTGCCTTGTCGATTGCACAGGGGCAAGCGTTTCAACCAAGCAACGCTCACCATGGGGAAGGTGGCTATGGCAACTAGCCTGATGCCCTGCTCCCGCAGTGACGGATAATCGTACTCTGGTTTCTCTTCATAACATACAAGTCTTTCGCCTTTTACTAAAGACTTTCGTGGAGAGCAGCACTAATGAGTTGTTTCTATTTTTGGCAGGCTTTACCTTTGCGGGTGAAGCCCTTTCTGTCTGTGCAAAAGAAATCTTGTTACTGTGCAGAGTGACTTCTCTGAGTAGAGTCGCCTTACTTGTTGCGATTGTGCCGATGTTCGAAGCTGGAGTGCAAAGTTGTTGCTTGAATGGTGCTTGCTGGAGCATGCGGGAGTGCAAAGTTATACCATTTAAAAGGGCTGAAGAGTGCTCAGTGCAGCGGGTGGGCGGAGGTGCAACGTGACACTCTGGCCACCTATGGCCATAAAAAGAACACTGCTACAAGTGCGCATTGTGCCAGCAAGGGCCCTCGGACCTGAAACAGTGGACAGTTATCGCTTCTCGGCCTTTTGGCTAAGATCAAGTGTAGTATCTGTTCTTATCAGTTTAATGTGTCCTCTATACGAGGACTACATATTAAATGGATTTTTAAGAATAGGAGTTGAAAAAGAAGCTTGCTCCGTTCACTCCAAGCATCGACCCAGTACTGCAGTGCCGCTGGGAACGGTGCGCTCTTCTCTGCTCTTGTGAAAAAGCAAACAGCGGTGCAGGATGGAAGTTTCAGGGAGCCCAAGATGAAACTTTCTTTTAATCTGCTGAGAAAAGAGAGTGAATGCGAAGTAGACTTTAACACAGCTCTGGAAGCGAGCCGAGTGTGGGCTAACCGGGAGAATTGCTTGAAAGAAACGCGACACCGAATGAGTGGTCAGAACAAAGCCTCAATACGGTGTTCCCGTGGTGTTTGTGGCTGCCTTGTCTTTTGCACAGAGTAAAAGACAAGGCAGCCATCGAATAGGGCCCGATTGTTCCTACTTGGTCAGCCGAGGAGCAAGGGGGGGGGAGCAAGCGTCTCAACCAAGCAAATCCCACCAAGTAGGAACAATCGGGCCCTATTCGATTGCTGCAACACCTGAAAGAGATATTGATGCGAGACCCGATCAAAAGCTTTTTCAAAGTCTAAATTTAAGATGACAAGCCGGGTGTTTCTGTCTCTAGCGTAATCAATGATGTCTCGAATCAGTACGAGGCTGTCGGTGAGTTGTCTCTCTGAGATGGCACAAGCCTGGTCTGGGTGAATTACCTCCTCTAAAACAGAGGACATCCGTGTCGTTAAAACCTTGCTAAAAAGTTTACAGTCAAAGTTTAAAAGTGTGATGGGCCTCCAATTCTTTAGGTCAGTCTTATCATTTTTATCAAAAGTGAAGAAATAAATGAATGCCTATCAACAAATGTTGGATCTAAACTCTAGTGCTTCCTCTAAAATAATTTCCTTTCTCAATTTAGAAATGTGTGTGTGTAAGTCACAACACCCGTGACACCAAAACGGCTTTCTTTTCTCTACACTCTGCACTGTGAGCACACACACCAAATCAGAAAGGCTTTTTTCTCTCTTTTCTACATTATGGACTGTGGGGACACAAAACCGCTCTCTCTTTTTTTTTTTATCGTGTGCCAGGGCGTTGTCTCACGTATTAGATTGTGCTTAAGATACGAATGGGTTTTATCAGTCACATCAGAATCCATACATACTGATCCTCCCGTAATAAAATGGTCGGATCTTATCAAACACACTTTGTTTCTTGTGACAATCAAGTCAGCGAAACAGCGTATACACGTCAAGACACTGAATCAAGTTTGCCACAAGAACTCATAAGTTTGGCAGTATTGCTCTGCCGTCAGCAATCATACATCAATTTTATTTTCGTGAGACATGTGCAGGCACCTGTTCATCTACTGTTCTATCACTATGAATTAGTTTATCTATTATCAATAAGGATACTTCTACAACTACTCTATCAAAGTATGTCCGGACTTCTTACGTTGTCAGTTGCTATATATGAATAAGTGGGTAGCTACTGAGAAGCATTAAGCATGTCACACAGCCCAAACATATAACATTTCAGGACACACCACACAGTTAACAACCACAGTGAAGCGTGTCAAAGCCCAAACATGTAACATTCAACAGGACACTTACACAACACATTCAAATCAAACAGTCAGACAACATACAAGAACATATACCCCAGTCGGCATTGCTCCCTGCCTATTTTCCTACAGCTCACCATGTGTGCGCACACCTTTATTCACAAACTCTTCAACTTATACTCTTTTACCGAAGCTGCTACAGCTCGATTGGCCGAATACCGAATAATCCTAATTCGGTGAATTTGACATCTGCCTTACATGTAACAGATTAGCGGTTTAGCAGTTTTAATTTAGTTTGAGTGAAGGAATTCATTTTATAGCAAAATCCGAAATCGTGAAGAACTCATGAAAGTAAGCTTATTCTCGGATTCCTGAAACTTTAGATTTGCTATTTCTTTTACTGCAAAGTACAACGTTGGTTTTTTTGTTTAAATCTTTCAAGACATGGTAAATATGAAGGACAAAGCAGTTTTAACATAGTTTGAGTGAAGGAATTCATTTTATTGATAAAATCCCAAAAGTCTGCTGAGAAAAGAGAGTGAATGCGAAGTAGACTTTAACACGGCTCTGGGAGCGAGCCGAGTGCGGGCTAACCGGGAGAATTGCTTGAAAGAAACGCGACACCGAATGAGCGGTCAGAACAAAGCCTCAATACGGTTTTCCCGTGGTGTTTTTGTTGCTGCCTTGTCTTTTGCACAGAGTAAAAGACAAGGCAGCCATCGAATAGAGCCCGATTGTTCCTACTTGGTCAGCCGAGGAGCAAGGGGGGGGGGGGGAAGCAGGCGTCTCAACCAAGCAAAGCTCACCATGGGGAAGGTGGCTATGCCAACTAGCCTGATGCCCTGCTCCCGCAGTGACGGATAATCGTACTCTGGTTTCTCTTCATAACGTACAAGTCTTTCGCCTTTTACTAAAGACTTCTGTGGAGAGCAGCACTAATGAGTTGTTTCTATTTTTGGCAGTCTTTACCTTTGCGGGTGAAGCCCTTTCTGTCTGTGCAAAAGAAATCTTGTTACTGTGCAGAGTGACTTCTCTGAGTAGAGTCGCCTTACTTGTTGCGACTGTGCCGATGTTCGAAGCTGGAGTGCAAAGTTGTTGCTTGAATGGTGCTTGCTGGAGCGTGCGGGAGTGCAAAGTTATACCATTTAAAAGGGCTGAAGAGTGCTCAGTGCAGCAGGTGGGCGGAGGTGCAAAGTGACACTCTGGCCACCTATGGCCATAAAAAGAACAGGGGTGTTAGCGGACAAGTGCGCATTGTGCCAGGAAGGGCCCTCGAACGTGAACCAGTGGACAGTTGTCGCTTCTCGGCCTTTTGGCTAAGATCAAGTGTAGTATCTGTTCTTATCAGTTTAATATCTGATATGTCCTCTATACGAGGACTACATATTAAATGGATTTTTAGCAATAGGAGTTGAAAAAGTAGCTTGCTCCGTTCACTCCAAGCATTGACCCCGTACTGCAGTGCCGCTGGGAACGGTGCGCTCTTCTCTACTCTTGTGAAAAAGCAAACAGCGGTGCAGGATGCAAGTTTCAGGGAGCCCAAGATGAAACTTTCTTTTAGTCTGCTGAGAAAAGAGAGTGAATGCGAAGTAGACTTTAACACGGCTCTGGGAGCGAGTCGAGTGCGGGCTAACCGGGAGAATTGCTTGAAAGAAACGCCATACCAAATGAGCGGTCAGAACAAAGCCTCAATACGGTGTTCCCGTTGTGTTTTTGTTGCTGCCGCTGTTTGCTTTTTCACAAGAGCGCACCTGTTGAGGGGGGGCCTGGGGGGGCCTGGGTGATGGTGGGTCTCAGGCCCGGGCTGCTGCGACTGGTGTGACCGGGTGGTTTGTTTGTTTGTTTTTTGTTGTTGTTTGTTTGTTTTTTGTAGAGGTCCTCCGGAGTGGGGTTGGGTTGAGTGGGGTGGGGCGGGATGGGTACCTTCTGGGGGTACAGTAGCTCCCAGAATATGGTCGCTGCAGGCCCCGAGCCTGGTGGACATCAGGCCCTCCTGTCCTGTGTTGGCTCCCTTTTAAAAAGTACAGAACTTAGAACAGGTCTAGTCCCTGGCTTTCGGCAGAACTGTCTTCTTTACTTTTTTTTTTCTTCCCCTTATCGTGTTCAGCATTATGGCAGCAGAATTGTAGTCTGAATACCTTTGATGCCAAACAGATTTGCTTTGCCAAGGGAAGTTTTATAAATGTAAAGCTCCCCTTGATGCCCATTTATTTATTTCTGTTTACAATATATGACATGTAATAGAACTGAACCGGACCGGGGGACAAGGAAAGAAGAAGAGGAAAGAAGAGAAAAACAGAACATACATCGCATACAACACAGCTGTGGATATAGATGACCTGAGACGACATGATAATACATCAACTGCTTAGCGACCATACTACTGGACTAATGAATGTGGTTGTGTGTTTGTGAGAACATGCAACACCCATGGCACAGGACCTACATGATAACCGTGCTTAGTTATGAGTGTATAAGCGTACAGGGCCACAATCCACAGCCCCCCCAAGCAATCAGAAGCAGGCAGAGAGGGCCACAAGACCCAGGCCACCAGCAGCCCCCACAGAGCACAGAACCCAGGAAGCCCACCGCAGGGGCAACCACGCATCCACCCAGAAGACTGCAGAGGAAGCCCCCGGAAAGAGCCCCCATAAGCATAGGGCAGAGGCCCTCCGGGAGCCAGGGGCAACAGCCCACCGACGTCGCCAGGCCCCAGCCGCCCAGACATGGGCCGTGCACTGGATCCGGGCCCCAGGAGCCCGAGCGCCCCCAAACCCCCCGACAGAGGCCCCACCCAATACCCAGGAGGGCCAAGCGCCCCAGACAGCCACACAGTGGGTCAGCGCCTGCCCCAGCACCCCTGGCCAAGTGCCCTGGGAGTCAAGACGTGCCCACAGGTGGGTGAAGTCGCGAGCAGCGGAGAGAGGCCACGCCGCCCCCCCCCATCGGGAGAAGCACAGGCAGGCCAGGCGACAGCAAGTCCAAGATCCAGGCCCAATCATTACCACACACACTTTCATGTCCCATACATCCACACGTCCTCCCTCCCTCGACTCCGCTGGGGTGTAGTGCAGCGGGCACACCAGGGGGCCAGCAGCCCCCCAGCCACCACAGACCCCAAACCAGCAGAACAATTAATTAATCCTCCTGGCCCCTCCCGCCCCGAGCAGCAACCAGGAAGCAGGGGTGTGCGAAGAAGACCCCTCCCCTCACCCTTCTGGCTCTTCAATATTTTCTAATAGTGAGCAATTAAAATTGAGGGGCAGCCAAACTTGTAGAACTGGGAGCGTGGCCCTCTGGGCAGCCTACATACCCAAAGAGCCCCGCCCACCAGATGCCACTCAGTGTAACCACCCCCCAAGACCTAATGTGTGTGTGTGAGTGTGTTTGATAAGTAGTAATGTCTAAGGTGTAATTAAAACAGGGGTGGGAACTGCAGAGTGCAACTACTGCAGAGTCCACTACACCCCACCGAACACACACGCCCCCAAAACCCTTCATGTGTGAGTGTGTGCTGTGTACAGGAGCCAGAAGGGAGAATGGGGATATACACTGGGGGCAGCCAGGGACTGGCTGCAATAGGCATCCCCGCTACCAGGGAGCCAACACAGGACAGGAGGGCCTGATGTCCACCAGGCTCGGGGCCTGCAGCGACCATATTCTGGGAGCTACTGTACCCCCAGAAGTTACCCATCCCGCCCCACCCCACTCAACCCAACCCCACTCCGGAGGACCTCTACAAAAAACAAACAAACAACAACAAAAAACAAACAAACAAACCACCCGGTCACACCAGTCGCAGCAGCCCGGGCCTGAGACCCACCATCACCCAGGCCCCCCCAGAGCCCCCCTCAACAGGTGCGCTCTTGTGAAAAAGCAAACAGCGGCAGCAACAAAAACACAACGGGAACACCGTATTGAGGCTTTGTTCTGACCGCTCATTTGGTATGGCGTTTCTTTCAAGCAATTCTCCCGGTTAGCCGACACTCGGCTCGCTCCCATAGCCGGCTTAAAGTCTACATCGCATTCACTCTCTTTTCTCAGCAGACTAAAAGAAAGTTTCATCTTGGGCTCCCTGAAACTTGCATCCTGCACCGCTGTTTGCTTTTTCACAAGAGTAGAGAAGAGCGCACCGTTCCCAGCGGCACTGCAGTACGGGGTCAATGCTTGGAGTGAACAGAGCAAGCTACTTTTTCAACTCCTATTGCTAAAAATCCATTTAATATGTAGTCCTCGTATAGAGGACATATCAGATATTAAACTGATAAGAACAGATACTACACTTGATCTTAGCCAAAAGGTCGAGAAGCGACAACTGTCCAATGGTTCACGTCCGAGGGCCCTTCCTGGCACAATGCGCACTTGTCCGCTAACACCCCTGTTCTTTTTATGGCCATAGGTGGCCAGAGTGTCACTTTGCACCTCCGCCCACCCGCTGCACTGAGCACTCTTCAGCCCTTTTAAATGGTATAACTTTGCACTCCCGCACGCTCCAGCAAGCACCATTCAAGCAACAACTTTGCACTCCAGCTTCGAACATCGGCACAGTCGCAACAAGTAAGGCGACTCTACTCAGAGAAGTCACTCTGCACAGTAACAAGATTTCTTTTGCACAGACAGAAAGGGCTTCACCCGCAAAGGTAAAGCCTGCCAAAAATAGAAACAACTCATTAGTGCTGCTCTCCACAGAAGTCTTTAGCAAAAGGTGAAAGACTTGTACGTTATGAAGAGAAACCAGAGTACGATTATCCGTCACTGCGGGAGCAGGGCATCAGGCTAGTTGGCATAGCCACCTTCCCCATGGTGAGCTTTGCTTGGTTGAAACGCTTGCTCCCCCCCCCCCCCCCCCCCCCCCCCCCCCTGCTCCTCGGCTGACCAAGTAGGAACAATCGGGCCCTATTCGATGGCTGCCTTGTCTTTTACTCTGTGCAAAAGACAAGGCAGCAACAAAAACACCACGGGAAAACCGTATTGAGGCTTTGTTCTGACCGCTCATTCGGTGTCGCGTTTCTTTCAAGCAATTCTCCCGGTTAGCCCGCACTCGGCTCGCTCCCAGAGCCGTGTTAAAGTCTACTTCGCATTCACTCTCTTTTCTCAGCAGACTCTTGGGATTTTATCAATAAAATGAATTCCTTCACTCAAACTATGTTAAAACTGCTTTGTCCTTCATATTTACCATGTCTTGAAAGATTTAAACAAAAAAACCAACGTTGTACTTTGCAGTAAAAGAAATAGCAAATCTAAAGTTTCAGGAATCCGAGAATAAGCTTACTTTCATGAGTTCTTCACGATTTCGGATTTTGCTATAAAATGAATTCCTTCACTCAAACTAAATTAAAACTGCTAAACCGCTAATCTGTTACATGTAAGGTAGATGTCAAATTCACCGAATTAGGATTATTCGGTATTCGGCCAATCGAGCTGTAGCAGCTTCGGTAAAAGAGTATAAGTTGAAGAGTTTGTGAATAAAGGTGTGCGCACACATAGTGAGCTGTAGGAAAATAGGCAGGGAGCAATGCCGGCTGGGGTATATGTTCTTGTATGTTGTCTGACTGTTTGATTTGAATGTGTTGTGTAAGTGTCCTGTTGAATGTTACATGTCTGGGCTTTGACACTTCACGGTGGTTGTTAACTGTGTGGTGTGTCCTGAAATGTTATATGTTTGGGCTGTGTGACATGCTTAATGCTTGTCAGTAGCTACCCACTTATTCATATATAGCAACTGACAACATAAGAAGTCGGGACATACTTTGATAGTAGTTGTAGAAGTATCCTTATTGATAATAGATAAACTAATTCATAGTGATAGAACAGTAGATGAACAGGTGCCTGCACATGTCTCACGAAAATAAAATGGGTGTATGATTGCTGACGGCAGAGCAATACTGCCAAACTTATGAGTTCTTGTGGCAAACTTGATTCAGTGTCTTGACGTGTATACGCTGTTTCGCTGACTTGATTGTCACAAGAAACAAAGTGTGTTTGATAAGATCCGACCATTTTATTACGGGAGGATCAGTATGTATGGATTCTGATGTGACTGATAAACCCATTCGTATCGTAAGCATAATCTAATACGTGAGACAACGCCCTGGCACACAATAAAAAAAAAAAAGAGAGAGCGGTTTTGTGTCCCCACAGTCCATAATGTAGAAAAGAGAGAAAAAAGCCTTTCTGATTTGGTGTGTGTTCTCACAGTGCAGAGTGTAGAGAAAAGAGAGAAAAGAAAGCCGTTTTGGTGTCACGGGTGTTGTAACTTACACACACACATTTCTGAATTGAGAAAGGAAATTATTTTAGAGGAAGCACTAGAGTTTAGATCCCACATTTGTTGATAGGCATTCATTTATTTCTTCACTTCTGATGAAGTTTCAACAATAAACAACAAACTTTGTATTATGAGAAAGAACCAGACTCATTCTTCAGGAATCCGAAAATAAGCTCTATTTTACGAGTTATGCACGAATTCGGATTCTCCTATAAAACCTTAACTCTAACCAAGTTAAGACTGCTTTGTCCTTCATATTTATTCATGTCTAATCAAGTTTCAACGATAAACAACGTTGTACTTTGTACTTCTTCAGCAATAAGCATCTCTCGACATATGACGAAATACAGATTTTGCTATAAAATTAATTCCTTCTATCAGCCTGACTCAAAACTGTTTGTCCTCCTTATTTATCCACTTCAAATCAAGTTTCAACAATTAAAAAAATGTTGTAGTTTGAGAAAAAACAACTTAATCTTAAGCAATCAGTAGGGTAAGAAAGGGTAAGAAAAGGTGCAAATGCCAACCATACATCACTAAAAGGTGGAGCGGAAGTATTCGGCTGCAAGTAGGTGCGAATGCCTGACAATGTATGATCAAAAGAGGGAGCGGAGGTTTTCGGCTGCAAGGTCTGAATGTCCAACCATAATTTGTAAAAACCGGGGAAGAAAAGGCTCGAAAGCCCGACTATACACCATCAAAAGCGGGAGCGGAGGTGTTCGGCTGCAAGTAGGTGTGAATGTTCGACCATAATTTGTAAAAAGCGGGTAAGAAAAGGTTCGAATGCCCGACTATATATTAACCAAAGCAGGAGGAGAGGTCTTCGGATAAGAGTGGGTGAGAATTTACAACCATAATCTATAAAATGCGGTGAAAAAAAAGGTGTGAATACCCCATAGAACACTAAAAGGTAGAGCGGAAGTGTTCGGCTGCAAGAAGGTGTGAATGTCTGACCATAGTTTGTAAAAAGCGGGTAAGAAAAGGTTCGAATGCCCGAACATACACCATCAAAGGAGGGAGCGGAGGTGTTCCGCTGTAAGAAGGTGTGAATGTCCGACCATAGTTGGCAAAAAGCAGGTAAGAAAAGGTTAAAATACCCGATTGTACACAATCAATAGCGGGAGCAGAGTTGTTCCGCTACTAAAAGGTGTGAAAGTCCGACCATGGTTTGTAAAAAGCGGGTAAGAAAAGGTGCGAATGCCCGACAATGTATGATCAAAAGAGGGAGCGGAGGTTTTCGGCTGAAACAAGGTCTGAATGTCCATCCATATTTTGTAAAAATCTGGGAAGAAAAGGCTCGAAAGCCCGACTATACACCATCAACAGCTGGAGCGGAGGTGTTCAGCTGCAAGAAGGTCTGAATGTCCATCAATAATTGCTAGAAAACATGGAAGAGAATTTTCGAATATCAAACCGCACATGATCATAAGCGGGAGAGGAGGTGTTCAAATGCAAGAAGGTGTGAATGTCCACCCATAATTACTGCAAAATGGGTAAGAAAAGGTACGAATGCCCAACCATACATGATCCTAACAGGGAGCGGAGGTGTTTGGCTGCGACAAGGTGTGTTTGTCCACCCATAATTAATGAAAAGCGGGCAACAAGTAGGTTTGAATACCCATCATCAAAAGCAGGAGTGGATGTGTTCGGCTACAAGAAGGTTTGAATGTCTGACCATAGTTTGTAAAAAGCGGGTAAGAAAAGGTTCGAATGCCCGAACATACACCATCAAAGGAGGGAGCGGAGGTGTTCCGCTGTAAGAAGGTGGGAATGTCCAACAGTAATTGGCAAAAAGCGGGTAAGAAAAGGTTAAAATACCCTATTGTACACAATCAATAGCGGGAGCAGAGTTGTTCCGCTACTAAAAGGTGTCAAAGTCCGACCATGAATTGAAAAAGCAGGTAAGAAAAGGTGCGAATGCCCGACAATGTATGATCAAAAGAGGGAGCGGAGGTTTTCAGCTGAAAGAAGGTCTGAATGTCCATCCATAATTTGTAAAAATCGGGGAAGAAAAGGCTCGAAAGCCCGACTATACACCATCAACAGCTGGAGCGGAGGTGTTCAGCTGCAAGAAGGTCTGAATGTCCATCAATAATTGCTAGAAAACATGGAAGAGAATTTTCGAATATCAAACCGCACATGATCATAAGCGGGAGAGGAGGTGTTAAAATGCAAAAAGGTGTGAATGTCCACCCATAATTACTGCAAAATGGGTAAGAAAAGGTACGAATGCCCAACCATACATCATCAAAAGCAGGAGTGGATGTGTTCGGCTACAAGAAGGTTTTAATGTCCAACCATAGTTTGTAAAAAGCGGGTAAGAAAAGGTTCGAATGCCCGAACATACACCATCAAAAGAGGGAGCGGAGGTGTTCCACTGTAAGAAGGTATGAATGTCTGACCATAGTTGTTAAAAAGCGGGTAAGAAAAGGTGAAAATACCCGACTGTACACAATCAATAGCGGGAGCGGAGTTGTTCGGCTACTAAAAGGTGTGAAAGTCCGACCCTGGTTTGTAAAAAGCGGGTAAGAGAAGGTGCGAATGCCCGACAATGTATGATCAAAAGAGGGAGCGGAGGTTTTCGGCTGCAAGAAGGTCTGAATGTCCAACAATAATTTTGTAAAAACCGGGGAAGAAAAGGCTCGAAAGCCCGACTATACATCATCAAAAGCGGGAGCGGAGGTGTTCAGCTGCAAGAAGGTCTGAATGTCCATCAATAATTGCTAGAAAACATGAAAGAAAATTTTCGAATATCAAACCACACATCATCATAAGCGGGAGAGGAGGTGTTCAGCTGCAAGAAGGTGTGAATGTCCGACCATAGTTTGTAAAAAATGGGTAAGAAAAGGTGCGAATGCTCAACCATACATCATCAAAAGCAGGAGTGGATGTGTTCGGCTAAAAGAAGTTTTGAATGTCCGACCATAGTTCGTAAAATGCGGGTAAGAAAAGGTTCGAATGCCCGAACATACACCATCAAAAGAGGGAGCGGAGGTGTTCCGCTGTAAGACGGTGTGAATGTCCAACAATAGTTGGTAAAAAGCGGGTAAGAAAAGGTTAAAATACCCGACTGTACACAATCAATAGCGGGAGCGGAGTTGTTCGGCTACAAGAAGGTGTGAAAGTCCGACCATGGTTTGTAAAAAGCGGGTAAGAAAAGGTTCGAATGCCCGAATATATACCATCAAAAGCGGAAGCGGAGGTGTTCGGCTGCAAGAAGGTGTGAACGTCCAACCAAAGTTTGTAAAAAGCAGTGAAGAAAAGTTTCGAATATCCAACCAAACATAATCAAAAGCGGGAGCAGAGCTGTTCGACTGCAAGTAGGTGTGAATGTCAGATCATAATTTGCAAAAAGCTGATGAGAAAGGGTGAGAATGCCCGACTATACACCATCAAATGCGGGAGCGGAGGTGTTCGGCTGCAAGTAGGTGTGAATGTTCGACCATAATTTGTAAAAAGCGGGTAAGAAAAGGTTCGAATGCCCGACTATATATTTACCAAAGCAGGAGGAGAGGTCTTCGGATAAGAGTGGGTGAGAATTTCCAACCATAATCTATAAAATGCGGTGAAAAAAAAGGTGTGAATACCCCATAGAACACTAAAAGGTAGAGCGGAAGTGTTCGGCTGCAAGAAGGTGTGACTGTTCGACTATATTTGGTGAAAAGCAGGTGAAGCAAGGTCTGAATGCCTAACCTTACATCATCAAAAACGAGATCAGAGGTGTTTGGCTGCAAGAAGGCCATAGTTTGCCAAAAGCGGGTAAGCTGCGAATGACCGACTAAATATCAACAAAAGTGGGGGCGGAGGTCTTCGGATGCAAGTGGGTGTGAATATCCCACCATACAAGTATGGTGGAGAGGAAGCTGTGAATGGCCGACCATAGTAAAAAGCGGGAGAGAAAAGGTGCGAATGTCCAATCATACATGATCAAAACAGGGAGCGGAGGTGTTTGGCTGCGACAAGGTGTGTATGTCCACCCATAATTAATGAAAAGCGGGCAACAAGTAGGTTTGAATACCCATCATCAAAAGCAGGAGTGGATGTGTTCCGCTACAAGAAGGTTTGAATGTCCTACCATAGTTTGTAAATAGCGGGTAAGAAAAGGTTCGAATGCCCGACTATACACCATAAAAAGCGGGAGCGGAGGTGTTCCGCTGTAAGACGGTGTGAATGTCCGACCATAGTTGGTAAAAAGCGGGTAAGAAAAGGTTAAAATACCCGACTGTACACAATCAATAGCGGGAGCGGAATTGTTCGGCTACAAGAAGGTGTGAAGAAGATGCAGTAGAAGAAGTTGAAATCCAAATACACATTGATAAATATGAAGGACAAAGCAGTTCCCACTTGCCCATAAGAAAATAAGCTTATTCTCGGATTCCTGATCCTTCAGTTTTGCTCTTTCTTCTACTGCAAAATACAATGTTGTTCTTTGTTGAAGTCGATCTAGACATTGATAAATATGAAGGAAAAAGCAGTTTTAACTTGGTTTGAGTGAATGAATTCATTTTATACATAAAATCCGAAATCGTGCAGAACTCATGAAAATAAGCTTATTCTCGGATTCCTAAAACTTTTGATTTGCTCTTTCTTTTATTGCAAAGTACAACGTTGTTTTTTTGCTTAAATATATTGAGACATTGATAAATATGAAGGAAAAAGCAGTTTTAACTTGGTTTGAGTGAATGAATTCATTTTATACATAAAATCCGAAATCGTGCAGAACTCATGAAAATAAGCTTATTCTCGGATTCCTAAAACTTTTGATTGGCTCTTTCTTTTACTGCAAAGTACAACGTTGTTTTTTTTTTTTGTTTAAATCTATCGAGACATTGATAAATATGAAGGTAAAAGCCGTTTTAACATAGTTTGAGTGAAGGAATTGATTTTATAGATAAAATCCCAAATCATGCAGAACTCCTCAAAAGGGGCGTATGGCTTAATCACAAGTGTGGTTCTTTCTCATTCAGGGTAGTATGAGGAAGTTTATGCTTGAAATATATGTAGAAATGGGTACATATGAAGGACAAAGCAGTGTTAACTTAGTTTGAGTGAAGGAATTCATTTTATACATAAAATCCCAAATCATGCAGAACGTATGAAAAGAAGCTTATTCTCGGATTCCTGATCCTTCAGTTTTGCTCTTTCTTCTACTGCAAAATACAATGTTGTTCTTTGTTGAAGTCGATCTAGACATTGATAAATATGAAGGAAAAAGCAGTTTTAACTTGGTTTGAGTGAATGAATTCATTTTATACATAAAATCCGAAATCGTGCAGAACTCATGAAAATAAGCTTATTCTCGGATTCCTAAAACTTTTGATTTGCTCTTTCTTTTATTGCAAAGTACAACGTTGTTTTTTTGTTTAAATCTATCGAGACATTGATAAATATGAAGGTAAAAGCCGTTTTAACATAGTTTGAGTGAAGGAATTAATTTTATAGATAAAATCCCAAATCATGCAGAACTCCTCAAAAGGGAGGTATGGCTTAATCACAAGTGTGGCTCTTTCTCATTCAGGGTAATATGAGGAAGTTTATGCTTGAAATATATGTAGAAATGGGTACATATGAAGGACAAAGCAGTGTTAACTTAGTTTGCGTGAAGAAATTCATTTTATACATAAAATCCGAAATCGTGCAGAACTCATGAAAATAAGCTTATTCTCGGATTCCTAAAACTTTTGATTTGCACTTTCTTTTACTGCAAAGTACAACGTTGTTTTTTGTTGAAATCTATCTAGACATTGATAAATACCAGCCGAAACTCTGCTGCCGCTTTTGATAATTTATGGTTGGGCATTCTTACCTTTTCTTACCCGCTTTTTACAAATTATGATCTTACATTCACACCTACTTGCAGTCGAACACCTTCTCATCCACTTATGATCATGTGCGGTTGGGCTTTCGCACCTTTTCTTACCCATTTTTCAGTAATTATGGGTGGACATTCAGACCTTCTTGCAGCCGAAAACCTCCGCTCCTCTTTTGATCATACATTGTCGGGCATTCACACCTTGTCTTACCCGCTTTTTACAAACTTTAGTCGGACATTCAAACCTTCTTGCAGCTGAACCACCTCCACTCCCTGTTTTGATCATATATGGTCTGGCAATAGTACCTTTTCTTACCCGTTTGTGAGTAATTATGGCTGGACATTCACACCTTCTTGCAGCCAAACACAACCTCTCCCGCTTTTGATGATATATGGTCCGGCATTCTTACCTTTTCTAACACATTTTTCAGCAATTATGGTCGGACATTCACACCTACTCACAGACGAACACCTCCGCTCCCACATTTGATAGTGTATAGTCGGGCATTCTCACCCTTTCTCATCAGCTTTTTGCAAATTATGATCTGATATTCACACCTACTTGCAGTCGAACAGCTCTGCTCCCGCTTTTGATTATGTTTGGTTGGATATTCGAACATTTTCTTAATGCTTTTTACAAACTTTGGTCGGACGTTCACACCGTCTTGCAGCCGAACACCTCCGCTTCCGCTTTTGATGGTGTATAGTCGGGCATTCGAGCCTTTTCTTACCCACCTATTACTTACTATGGTTGGACATTCAAACCTTCTTGTAGCCGAACACATCCGCTCCTGCTTTTGATGATGTGTGATTTGGCATTCGCACCTTTTCTTACCCATTTTTCAGTAATTATTGGTCGGACATTCAGACCTTCTTGCACCTGAACACCTCTGCTCCCGCTTTTGATGGTGTATAGTTGGGCTTTCGAGCCTTTTCTTCCCCGATTTTTACAAATTATGGTTGGACATTCAGACCTTGCAGCCGAAAACCTCCGCTCCCTCTTTTGATCATACATTGTCGGGCATTCGCCCCTTGTCTTACACGGTTTTTACAAACTTTAGTCAGACATTCACACCTTGCAGCTGAACCACCTCCATTCCCTGTTTTGATCATGTGTGGTCTGGAAATACTACCTTTTCTTCCCCCGTTTGTGAGTAATTATGGCTGGACATTCACACCTACTTGCAGCCGAACACCTCCGCTCCCGCTTTTGATGGTGTATAGTCGGGCTTTCGAGCCTTTTCTTCCCCGATTTTTACAAATTATGGTTGGACATTCAGACCTTGCAGCCGAAAACCTCCGCTCCCTCTTTTGATCATACATTGTCGGGCATTCGCCCCTTGTCTTACACGGTTTTTACAAACTTTAGTCAGACATTCACACCTTGCAGCTGAACCACCTCCATTCCCTGTTTTGATCATGTGTGGTCTGGAAATACTACCTTTTCTTCCCCCGTTTGTGAGTAATTATGGCTGGACATTCACACCTACTTGCAGCCGAAAAACCACCTCTCCCGCTTTTGATGATGTATTGTCCGGCATTCTAGTCTTTTCTATCACATTTTTCAGCAATTATGATCTGACATTCACACCTACTTGCAGTCGAACAGCTCTGCTCCCGCTTTTGATTATGTTCGGTTGGATATTCAAACCTTTTCTTAACTGCTTTTTACAAACTTTGGTCGGACGTTCACACCTTCTTGCAGCCGAACACCCCCGCTTCCGCTTTTGATGGTATATATTCAGGTATTCGAACCTTCTCTTACCCGCTTTTTACAAACCATGGTTGGACTTTCATACCTTCTTGTAGCTGAACAACTCCACTCCTGCTTTTGATGATTTATGGTTGGACATTCGCATCTTTTCCTACCCATTTTTCAGTAATTATGGGTGGATATTCACATCTTCTTGCAGCTGAACACCTCCTCTCCCGCTAATGATCATGTAAGGTTTGATATTCGAAAATTTTCTTTCATGTTTTAAAGCAATTATTAATGGACATTCACACCTACTTGCAGCCGAACACCACCTCTCCCGCTTTTGATGATGTATGGACCGGCATTCTTACCTTTTCTAACACATTTTTCAGCAATTATGGTTGGAGAATCACACCTACTCACAGCCGAACAACTCCGCTACAGCATTTGATGGTGTATAGTCGGGATTTCTCACCCTTTCTCATCAGCTTTTTGCAAATTATTCTCTGACATTCACACCTACTTGCAGTCGAACAGCTCTGCTCCCGCTTTTGATTATGTTTGGTTAGATATTCGAACCTTTTCTTAACTGCTTTTTTACAAACTTTGGTCGGACGTTCACACCTTCTTGCAGCCGAACACCTACGCTTCCGGTTTTGATAGTGTATATTCGGGCATACGAACCTTTTCTTACCCGCTTTTTACAAACCATGGTCGGACTTTCACACCTTCTCTTAGCTGAACAACTCCGCTCCCTCTTTTGATTGTGTACAGTCGGGTATTTTAACCTTTTCTTACCCGCTTTTTACCAACTATGATCGGACATTCACACCGTCTTACAGCGGAACACCTCCTCTCCCGCTTATGATCATGTACGGTTTGATATTCGAAAATTTACTTTCTTATTTTAAAGCAATTATTGATGGACATTCAAACCTTCTTTTTGATGGTGTATAGTCGGGCTTTCGAGCCTTTTCTTCCCGATTTTTACAAACCATGGTGTGACTTTCACACCTTCTTGTAGCCGAACAACTCCGCTCCCGCTATTGATTGTGTATAGTCGGGTATTTTAACCTTTTCTTACCCGCTTTTTACCAACTATGGTCGGACATTCACACCGTCTTACAGCGGAACACCTCTGCTCCCGCTTTTGATCATGTAAGGTTTGATATTCGAAAATTTTCTTTCATGTTTTAAAGCAATTATTAATGGACATTCACACCTACTTGCAGCCGAACACCACCTCTCCCGCTTTTGATGATGTATGGACCGGCATTCTTACCTTTTCTAACACATTTTTCAGCAATTATGGTTGGAGAATCACACCTACTCACAGCCGAACAACTCCGCTACCGCATTTGATGGTGTATAGTCGGGATTTCTCACCCTTTTTCATCAGCTTTTTGCAAATTATTCTCTGACATTCACACCTACTTGCAGTCGAACAGCTCTGCTCCCGCTTTTGATTATGTTTGGTTAGATATTCGAACCTTTTCTTAACTGCTTTTTTACAAACCTTGGTCGGACGTTCACACCTTCTTGCAGCCGAACAACTCCGCTCCCTCTTTTGATTGTGTACAGTCGGGTATTTTAACCTTTTCTTACCCGCTTTTTACCAACTATGATCGGACATTCACACCGTCTTACAGCGGAACACCTCCGCTCCCTCTTTTGATGGTGTATGTTCGGGCATTCGAACCTTTTCTTACCCGCTTTTTACAAACTATGGTCAGACATTCACACCTTCTTGCAGCCGAACACTTCCGCTCTACCTTTTAGTGTTCTATGGGGTATTCACACCTTTTTTTTCACCGCATTTTATAGATTATGGTTGTAAATTCTCACCCACTCTTATCCGAAGACCTCTCCTCCTGCTTTGGTTAATATATAGTCGGGCATTCGAACCTTTTCTTACCCGCTTTTTACAAATTATGGTCGAACATTCACACCTACTTGCAGCCGAACACCTCCGCTCCCGCTTTTGATGGTGTATAGTCGGGCTTTCGAGCCTTTTCTTCCCCGGTTTTTACAAATTATGGTTGGACATTCAGACCTTGCAGCCGAAAACCTCCGCTCCCTCTTTTGATCATACATTGTCAGGCATTCGCACCTACTTGCAGCCGAATACTTCCGCTCCACCTTTTAGTGATGTATGGTTGGCATTTGCACCTTTTCTTACCCTTTCTTACCCTACTGATTGCTTAAGATTAAGTTGTTTTTTCTCAAACTACAACATTTTTTTAATTGTTGAAACTTGATTTGAAGTGGATAAATAAGGAGGACAAACAGTTTTGAGTCAGGCTGATAGAAGGAATTAATTTTATAGCAAAATCTGTATTTCGTCATATGTCGAGAGATGCTTATTGCTGAAGAAGTACAAAGTACAACGTTGTTTATCGTTGAAACTTGATTAGACATGAATAAATATGAAGGACAAAGCAGTCTTAACTTGGTTAGAGTTAAGGTTTTATAGGAGAATCCGAATTCGTGCATAACTCGTAAAATAGAGCTTATTTTCGGATTCCTGAAGAATGAGTCTGGTTCTTTCTCATAATACAAAGTTTGTTGTTTATTGTTGAAACTTCATCAGAAGTGAAGAAATAAATGAATGCCTATCAACAAATGTGGGATCTAAACTCTAGTGCTTCCTCTAAAATAATTTCCTTTCTCAATTTAGAAATGTGTGTGTGTAAGTTACAACACCCGTGACACCAAAACGGCTTTCTTTTCTCTCTTTTCTCTACACTCTGCACTGTGAGAACACACACCAAATCAGAAAGGCTTTTTTCTCTCTTTTCTACATTATGGACTGTGGGGACACAAAACCGATCTCTCTTTTTTTTTTGATTGTGTGCCAGGGCGTTGTCTCACGTATTAGATTATGCTTACGATACGAATGGGTTTATCAGTCACATCAGAATCCATACATACTGATCCTCCCGTAATAAAATGGTCGGATCTTATCAAACACACTTTGTTTCTTGTGACAATCAAGTCAGCGAAACAGCGTATACACGTCAAGACACTGAATCAAGTTTGCCACAAGAACTCATAAGTTTGGCAGTATTGCTCTGCCGTCAGCAATCATACACCCATTTTATTTTCGTGAGACATGTGCAGGCACCTGTTCATCTACTGTTCTATCACTATGAATTAGTTTATCTATTATCAATAAGGATACTTCTACAACTACTATCAAAGTTTGTCCAGACTTCTTATGTTGTCAGTTGCTATATATGAATAAGTGGGTAGCTACTGACAAGCATTAAGCATGTCACACAGCCCAAACATATAACATTTCAGGACACACCACACAGTTAACAACCACCGTGAAGTGTCAAAGCCCAAACATGTAACATTCAACAGGACACTTACACAAGACATTCTAATCAAACAGTCAGACAACATACAAGAACATATACCCCAGCCGGCATTGCTCCCTGCCTATTTTCCTACAGCTCACTATGTGTGCGCACACCTTTATTCACAAACTCTTCAACTTATACTCTTTTACCAAAGCTGCTACAGCTCGATTGGCCGAATACCCTTAGATCCTATTTCGGTGAATTTGACATCTGCCTTACATGTAACAGATTAGCGGTTTAGCAGTTTTAATTTAGTTTGAGTGAAGGAATTCATTTTATAGCAAAATCCGAAATCGTGAAGAACTCATGAAAGTAAGCTTATTCTCGGATTCCTGAAACTTTAGATTTGCTCTTTCTTTTACTGCAAAGTACAACGTTGTTTTTTTTTTGTTTAAATCTTTCTAGACATGGTAAATATGAAGGACAAAGCAGTTTTAACATAGTTTGAGTGAAGGAATTCATTTTATAGATAAAATCCCAAGAGTCTGCTGAGAAAAGAGAGTGAATGCGAAGTAGACTTTAACACGGCTCTGGGAGCGAGCCGAGTGTGGGCTAACCGGGAGAATTGCTTGAAAGAAACGCGACACCGAATGAGCGGTCAGAACAAAGCCTCAATACGGTGTTCCCGTGGTGTTTTTGTTGCTGCCTTGTCGATTGCACAGGGGCAAGCGTTTCAACCAAGCAACGCTCACCATGGGGAAGGTGGCTATGGCAACTAGCCTGATGCCCTGCTCCCGCAGTGACGGATAATCGTACTCTGGTTTCTCTTCATAACATACAAGTCTTTCGCCTTTTACTAAAGACTTTCGTGGAGAGCAGCACTAATGAGTTGTTTCTATTTTTGGCAGGCTTTACCTTTGCGGGTGAAGCCCTTTCTGTCTGTGCAAAAGAAATCTTGTTACTGTGCAGAGTGACTTCTCTGAGTAGAGTCGCCTTACTTGTTGCGATTTTGCCGATGTTCGAAGCTGGAGTGCAAAGTTGTTGCTTGAATGGTGCTTGCTGGAGCATGCGGGAGTGCAAAGTTATACCATTTAAAAGGGCTGAAGAGTGCTCAGTGCAGCGGGTGGGCGGAGGTGCAACGTGACACTCTGGCCACCTATGGCCATAAAAAGAACACTGCTACAAGTGCGCATTGTGCCAGCAAGGGCCCTCGGACCTGAAACAGTGGACAGTTATCGCTTCTCGGCCTTTTGGCTAAGATCAAGTGTAGTATCTGTTCTTATCAGTTTAATGTGTCCTCTATACGAGGACTACATATTAAATGGATTTTTAAGAATAGGAGTTGAAAAAGAAGCTTGCTCCGTTCACTCCAAGCATCGACCCAGTACTGCAGTGCCGCTGGGAACGGTGCGCTCTTCTCTGCTCTTGTGAAAAAGCAAACAGCGGTGCAGGATGGAAGTTTCAGGGAGCCCAAGATGAAACTTTCTTTTAATCTGCTGAGAAAAGAGAGTGAATGCGAAGTAGACTTTAACACAGCTCTGGAAGCGAGCCGAGTGTGGGCTAACCGGGAGAATTGCTTGAAAGAAACGCGACACCGAATGAGTGGTCAGAACAAAGCCTCAATACGGTGTTCCCGTGGTGTTTGTGGCTGCCTTGTCTTTTGCACAGAGTAAAAGACAAGGCAGCCATCGAATAGGGCCCGATTGTTCCTACTTGGTCAGCCGAGGAGCAAGGGGGGGGAGCAAGCGTCTCAACCAAGCAAATCTCACCAAGTAGGAACAATCGGGCCCTATTCGATTGCTGCAACACCTGAAAGAGATATTGATGCGAGACCCGATCAAAAGCTTTTTCAAAGTCTAAATTTAAGATGACAAGCCGGGTGTTTCTGTCTCTAGCGTAATCAATGATGTCTCGAATCAGTACGAGGCTGTCGGTGAGTTGTCTCTCTGAGATGGCACAAGCCTGGTCTGGGTGAATTACCTCCTCTAAAACAGAGGACATCCGTGTCGTTAAAACCTTGCTAAAAAGTTTACAGTCAAAGTTTAAAAGTGTGATGGGCCTCCAATTCTTTAGGTCAGTCTTATCATTTTTATCAGAAGTGAAGAAATAAATGAATGCCTATCAACAAATGTTGGATCTAAACTCTAGTGCTTCCTCTAAAATAATTTCCTTTCTCAATTTAGAAATGTGTGTGTGTAAGTCACAACACCCGTGACACCAAAACGGCTTTCTTTTCTCTACACTCTGCACTGTGAGCACACACACCAAATCAGAAAGGCTTTTTTCTCTCTTTTCTACATTATGGACTGTGGGGACACCAAACCGCTCTCTCTTTTTTTTTTTATCGTGTGCCAGGGCGTTGTCTCACGTATTAGATTGTGCTTAAGATACGAATGGGTTTTATCAGTCACATCAGAATGCATACATACTGATCCTCCCGTAATAAAATGGTCGGATCTTATCAAACACACTTTGTTTCTTGTGACAATCAAGTCAGCGAAACAGCGTATACACGTCAAGACACTGAATCAAGTTTGCCACAAGAACTCATAAGTTTGGCAGTATTGCTCTGCCGTCAGCAATCATACATCAATTTTATTTTCGTGAGACATGTGCAGGCACCTGTTCATCTACTGTTCTATCACTATGAATTAGTTTATCTATTATCAATAAGGATACTTCTACAACTACTCTATCAAAGTATGTCCGGACTTCTTACGTTGTCAGTTGCTATATATGAATAAGTGGGTAGCTACTGAGAAGCATTAAGCATGTCACACAGCCCAAACATATAACATTTCAGGACACACCACACAGTTAACAACCACAGTGAAGCGTGTCAAAGCCCAGACATGTAACATTCAACAGGACACTTACACAACACATTCAAATCAAACAGTCAGACAACATACAAGAACATATACCCCAGTCGGCATTGCTCCCTGCCTATTTTCCTACAGCTCACCATGTGTGCGCACACCTTTATTCACAAACTCTTCAACTTATACTCTTTTACCGAAGCTGCTACAGCTCGATTGGCCGAATACCGAATAATCCTAATTCGGTGAATTTGACATCTGCCTTACATGTAACAGATTAGCGGTTTAGCAGTTTTAATTTAGTTTGAGTGAAGGAATTCATTTTATAGCAAAATCCGAAATCGTGAAGAACTCATGAAAGTAAGCTTATTCTCGGATTCCTGAAACTTTAGATTTGCTATTTCTTTTACTGCAAAGTACAACGTTGGTTTTTTTGTTTAAATCTTTCAAGACATGGTAAATATGAAGGACAAAGCAGTTTTAACATAGTTTGAGTGAAGGAATTCATTTTATTGATAAAATCCCAAAAGTCTGCTGAGAAAAGAGAGTGAATGCGAAGTAGACTTTAACACGGCTCTGGGAGCGAGCCGAGTGCGGGCTAACCTTGAAAGAAACGCGACACCGAATGAGCGGTCAGAACAAAGCCTCAATACGGTTTTCCCGTGGTGTTTTTGTTGCTGCCTTGTCTTTTGCACAGAGTAAAAGACAAGGCAGCCATCGAATAGGGCCCGATTGTTCCTACTTGGTCAGCCGAGGAGCAAGGGGGGGGGGGGGGGGGCAAGCGTCTCAACCAAGCAAAGCTCACCATGGGGAAGGTGGCTATGCCAACTAGCCTGATGCCCTGCTCCCGCAGTGACGGATAATCGTACTCTGGTTTCTCTTCATAACGTACAAGTCTTTCGCCTTTTACTAAAGACTTCTGTGGAGAGCAGCACTAATGAGTTGTTTCTATTTTTGGCAGGCTTTACCTTTGCGGGTGAAGCCCTTTCTGTCTGTGCAAAAGAAATCTTGTTACTGTGCAGAGTGACTTCTCTGAGTAGAGTCGCCTTACTTGTTGCGACTGTGCCGATGTTCGAAGCTGGAGTGCAAAGTTGTTGCTTGAATGGTGCTTGCTGGAGCGTGCGGGAGTGCAAAGTTATACCATTTAAAAGGGCTGAAGAGTGCTCAGTGCAGCAGGTGGGCGGAGGTGCAAAGTGACACTCTGGCCACCTATGGCCATAAAAAGAACAGGGGTGTTAGCGGACAAGTGCGCATTGTGCCAGGAAGGGCCCTCGGACGTGAACCAGTGGACAGTTGTCGCTTCTCGGCCTTTTGGCTAAGATCAAGTGTAGTATCTGTTCTTATCAGTTTAATATCTGATATGTCCTCTATACGAGGACTACATATTAAATGGATTTTTAGCAATAGGAGTTGAAAAAGTAGCTTGCTCCGTTCACTCCAAGCATTGACCCCGTACTGCAGTGCCGCTGGGAACGGTGCGCTCTTCTCTACTCTTGTGAAAAAGCAAACAGCGGTGCAGGATGCAAGTTTCAGGGAGCCCAAGATGAAACTTTCTTTTAGTCTGCTGAGAAAAGAGAGTGAATGCGAAGTAGACTTTAACACGGCTCTGGGAGCGAGTCGAGTGCGGGCTAACCGGGAGAATTGCTTGAAAGAAACGCCATACCAAATGAGCGGTCAGAACAAAGCCTCAATACGGTGTTCCCGTTGTGTTTTTGTTGCTGCCGCTGTTTGCTTTTTCACAAGAGCGCACCTGTTGAGGGGGGGCCTGGGGGGGCCTGGGTGATGGTGGGTCTCAGGCCCGGGCTGCTGCGACTGGTGTGACCGGGTGGTTTGTTTGTATGTTTTTTGTTGTTGTTTGTTTGTTTTTTGTAGAGGTCCTCCGGAGTGGGGTTGGGTTGAGTGGGGTGGGGCGGGATGGGTACCTTCTGGGGGTACAGTAGCTCCCAGAATATGGTCGCTGCAGGCCCCGAGCCTGGTGGACATCAGGCCCTCCTGTCCTGTGTTGGCTCCCTTTTAAAAAGTACAGAACTTAGAACAAGTCTAGTCCCTGGCTTTCGGCAGAACTGTCTTCTTTACTTTTTTTTTTTTCCCCTTATCGTGTTCAGCATTATGGCAGCAGAATTGTAGTCTGAATACCTTTGATGCCAAACAGATTTGCTTTGCCAAGGGAAGTTTTATAAATGTAAAGCTCCCCTTGATGCCCATTTATTTATTTCTGTTTACAATATATGACATGTAATAGAACTGAACCGGACCGGGGGACAAGGAAAGAAGAAGAGGAAAGAAGAGAAAAACAGAACATACATCGCATACAACACAGCTGTGGATATAGATGACCTGAGACGACATGATAATACATCAACTGCTTAGCGACCATACTACTGGACTAATGAATGTGGTTGTGTGTGTGTGAGAACATGCAACACCCATGGCACAGGACCTACATGATAACCGTGCTTAGTTATGAGTGTATAAGCGTACAGGGCCACAATCCACAGCCCCCCCAAGCAATCAGAAGCAGGCAGAGAGGGCCACAAGACCCAGGCCACCAGCAGCCCCCACAGAGCACAGAACCCAGGAAGCCCACCGCAGGGGCAACCACGCATCCACCCAGAAGACTGCAGAGGAAGCCCCCGGAAAGAGCCCCCATAAGCATAGGGCAGAGGCCCTCCGGGAGCCAGGGGCAACAGCCCACCGACGTCGCCAGGCCCCAGCCGCCCAGACATGGGCCGTGCACTGGATCCGGGCCCCAGGAGCCCGAGCGCCCCCAAACCCCCCGACAGAGGCCCCACCCAATACCCAGGAGGGCCAAGCGCCCCAGACAGCCACACAGTGGGTCAGCGCCTGCCCCAGCACCCCTGGCCAAGTGCCCTGGGAGTCAAGACGTGCCCACAGGTGGGTGAAGTCGCGAGCAGCGGAGAGAGGCCACGCCGCCCCCCCCCATCGGGAGAAGCACAGGCAGGCCAGGCGACAGCAAGTCCAAGATCCAGGCCCAATCATTACCACACACACTTTCATGTCCCATACATCCACACGTCCTCCCTCCCTCGACTCCGCTGGGGTGTAGTGCAGCGGGCACACCAGGGGGCCAGCAGCCCCCCAGCCACCACAGACCCCAAACCAGCAGAACAATTAATTAATCCTCCTGGCCCCTCCCGCCCCGAGCAGCAACCAGGAAGCAGGGGTGTGCGAAGAAGACCCCTCCCCTCACCCTTCTGGCTCTTCAATATTTTCTAATAGTGAGCAATTAAAATTGAGGGGCAGCCAAACTTGTAGAACTGGGAGCGTGGCCCTCTGGGCAGCCTACATACCCAAAGAGCCCCGCCCACCAGATGCCACTCAGTGTAACCACCCCCCAAGACCTAATGTGTGTGTGTGAGTGTGTTTGATAAGTAGTAATGTCTAAGGTGTAATTAAAACAGGGGTGGGAACTGCAGAGTGCAACTACTGCAGAGTCCACTACACCCCACCGAACACACACGCCCCCAAAACCCTTCATGTGTGAGTGTGTGCTGTGTACAGGAGCCAGAAGGGAGAATGGGGATATACACTGGGGGCAGCCAGGGACTGGCTGCAATAGGCATCCCCGCTACCAGGGAGCCAACACAGGACAGGAGGGCCTGATGTCCACCCGGCTCGGGGCCTGCAGCGACCATATTCTGGGAGCTACTGTACCCCCAGAAGGTACCCATCCCGCCCCACCCCACTCAACCCAACCCCACTCCGGAGGACCTCTACAAAAAACAAACAAACAACAACAAAAAACAAACAAACAAACCACCCGGTCACACCAGTCGCAGCAGCCCGGGCCTGAGACCCACCATCACCCAGGCCCCCCCAGAGCCCCCCTCAACAGGTGCGCTCTTGTGAAAAAGCAAACAGCGGCAGCAACAAAAACACAACGGGAACACCGTATTGAGGCTTTGTTCTGACCGCTCATTTGGTATGGCGTTTCTTTCAAGCAATTCTCCCGGTTAGCCGACACTCGGCTCGCTCCCATAGCCGGGTTAAAGTCTACATCGCATTCACTCTCTTTTCTCAGCAGACTAAAAGAAAGTTTCATCTTGGGCTCCCTGAAACTTGCATCCTGCACCGCTGTTTGCTTTTTCACAAGAGTAGAGAAGAGCGCACCGTTCCCAGCGGCACTGCAGTACGGGGTCAATGCTTGGAGTGAACGGAGCAAGCTACTTTTTCAACTCCTATTGCTAAAAATCCATTTAATATGTAGTCCTCGTATAGAGGACATATCAGATATTAAACTGATAAGAACAGATACTACACTTGATCTTAGCCAAAAGGCCGAGAAGCGACAACTGTCCACTGGTTCACGTCCGAGGGCCCTTCCTGGCACAATGCGCACTTGTCCGCTAACACCCCTGTTCTTTTTATGGCCATAGGTGGCCAGAGTGTCACTTTGCACCTCCGCCCACCCGCTGCACTGAGCACTCTTCAGCCCTTTTAAATGGTATAACTTTGCACTCCCGCACGCTCCAGCAAGCACCATTCAAGCAACAACTTTGCACTCCAGCTTCGAACATCGGCACAGTCGCAACAAGTAAGGCGACTCTACTCAGAGAAGTCACTCTGCACAGTAACAAGATTTCTTTTGCACAGACAGAAAGGGCTTCACCGCCAAAGGTAAAGCCTGCCAAAAATAGAAACAACTCATTAGTGCTGCTCTCCACAGAAGTCTTTAGTAAAAGGTGAAAGACTTGTACGTTATGAAGAGAAACCAGAGTACGATTATCCGTCACTGCGGGAGCAGGGCATCAGGCTAGTTGGCATAGCCACCTTCCCCATGGTGAGCTTTGCTTGGTTGAAACGCTTGCTCTCCCCCCCCCCCCCCCCCTTGCTCCTCGGCTGACCAAGTAGGAACAATCGGGCCCTATTCGATGGCTGCCTTGTCTTTTACTCTGTGCAAAAGACAAGGCAGCAACAAAAACACCACGGGAAAACCGTATTGAGGCTTTGTTCTGACCGCTCATTCGGTGTCGCGTTTCTTTCAAGCAATTCTCCCGGTTAGCCCGCACTCGGCTCGCTCCCAGAGCCGTGTTAAAGTCTACTTCGCATTCACTCTCTTTTCTCAGCAGACTCTTGGGATTTTATCAATAAAATGAATTCCTTCACTCAAACTATGTTAAAACTGCTTTGTCCTTCATATTTACCATGTCTTGAAAGATTTAAACAAAAAAACCAACGTTGTACTTTGCAGTAAACGAAATAGCAAATCTAAAGTTTCAGGAATCCGAGAATAAGCTTACTTTCATGAGTTCTTCACGATTTCGGATTTTGCTATAAAATGAATTCCTTCACTCAAACTAAATTAAAACTGCTAAACCGCTAATCTGTTACATGTAAGGCAGATGTCAAATTCACCGAATTAGGATTATTCGGTATTCGGCCAATCGAGCTGTAGCAGCTTCGGTAAAAGAGTATAAGTTGAAGAGTTTGTGAATAAAGGTGTGCACACACATAGTGAGCTGTAGGAAAATTGGCAGGGAGCAATGCCGGCTGGGGTATATGTTCTTGTATGTTGTCTGACTGTTTGATTTGAATGTGTTGTGTAAGTGTCCTGTTGAATGTTACATGTTTGGGCTTTGACACTTCACGGTGGTTGTTAACTGTGTGGTGTGTCCTGAAATGTTATATGTTTGGGCTGTGTGACATGCTTAATGCTTGTCAGTAGCTACCCACTTATTCATATATAGCAACTGACAACATAAGAAGTCTGGACATACTTTGATAGTAGTTGTCGAAGTATCCTTATTGATAATAGATAAACTAATTCATAGTGATAGAACAGTAGATGAACAGGTGCCTGCACATGTCTCACGAAAATAAAATGGGTGTATGATTGCTGACGGCAGAGCAATACTGCCAAACTTATGAGTTCTTGTGGCAAACTTGATTCAGTGTCTTGACGTGTATACGCTGTTTCGCTGACTTGATTGTCACAAGAAACAAAGTGTGTTTGATAAGATCCGACCATTTTATTACGGGAGGATCAGTATGTATGGATTCTGATGTGACTGATAAACCCATTCGTATCTTAAGCATAATCTAATACGTGAGACAACGCCCTGGCACACAATCAAAAAAAAAAAAGAGAGAGCGGTTTTGTGTCCCCACAGTCCATAATGTAGAAAAGAGAGAAAAAAGCCTTTCTGATTTGGTGTGTGTTCTCACATTGCAGAGTGTAGAGAAAAGAGAGAAAAGAAAGCCGTTTTGGTGTCACGGGTGTTGTAACTTACACACACACATTTCTGAATTGAGAAAGGAAATTATTTTAGAGGAAGCACTAGAGTTTAGATCCCACATTTGTTGATAGGCATTCATTTATTTCATCACTTCTGATGAAGTTTCAACAATAAACAACAAACTTTGTATTATGAGAAAGAACCAGACTCATTCTTCAGGAATCCGAAAATAAGCTCTATTTTACGAGTTATGCACGAATTCGGATTCTCCTATAAAACCTTAACTCTAACCAAGTTAAGACTGCTTTGTCCTTCATATTTATTCATGTCTAATCAAGTTTCAACGATAAACAACGTTGTACTTTGTACTTCTTCAGCAATAAGCATCTCTCGACATATGACGAAATACAGATTTTGCTATAAAATTAATTCCTTCTATCAGCCTGACTCAAAACTGTTTGTCCTCCTTATTTATCCACTTCAAATCAAGTTTCAACAATTAAAAAAATGTTGTAGTTTGAGAAAAAACAACTTAATCTTAAGCAATCAGTAGGGTAAGAAAGGGTAAGAAAAGGTGCAAATGCCAACCATACATCACTAAAAGGTGGAGCGGAAGTATTCGGCTGCAAGTAGGTGCGAATGCCTGACAATGTATGATCAAAAGAGGGAGCGGAGGTTTTCGGCTGCAAGGTCTGAATGTCCAACCATAATTTGTAAAAACCGGGGAAGAAAAGGCTCGAAAGCCCGACTATACACCATCAAAAGCGGGAGCGGAGGTGTTCGGCTGCAAGTAGGTGTGAATGTTCGACCATAATTTGTAAAAAGCGGGTAAGAAAAGGTTCGAATGCCCAACTATATATTAACCAAAGCAGGAGGAGAGGTCTTCGGATAAGAGTGGGTGAGAATTTACAACCATAATCTATAAAATGCGGTGAAAAAAAAGGTGTGAATACCCCATAGAACACTAAAAGGTAGAGCGGAAGTGTTCGGCTGCAAGAAGGTGTGAATGTCTGACCATAGTTTGTAAAAAGCGGGTAAGAAAAGGTTCGAATGCCCGAACATACACCATCAAAGGAGGGAGCGGAGGTGTTCCGCTGTAAGAAGGTGTGAATGTCCGACCATAGTTGGCAAAAAGCAGGTAAGAAAAGGTTAAAATACCCGATTGTACACAATCAATAGCGGGAGCAGAGTTGTTCCGCTACTAAAAGGTGTGAAAGTCCGACCATGGTTTGTAAAAAGCGGGTAAGAAAAGGTGCGAATGCCCGACAATGTATGATCAAAAGAGGGAGCGGAGGTTTTCGGCTGAAACAAGGTCTGAATGTCCATCCATATTTTGTAAAATTCTGGGAAGAAAAGGCTCGAAAGCCCGACTATACACCATCAACAGCTGGAGCGGAGGTGTTCAGCTGCAAGAAGGTCTGAATGTCCATCAATAATTGCTAGAAAACATGGAAGAGAATTTTCGAATATCAAACCGCACATGATCATAAGCGGGAGAGGAGGTGTTCAAATGCAAGAAGGTGTGAATGTCCACCCATAATTACTGCAAAATGGGTAAGAAAAGGTACGAATGCCCAACCATACATGATCCTAACAGGGAGCGGAGGTGTTTGGCTGCGACAAGGTGTGTTTGTCCACCCATAATTAATGAAAAGCGGGCAACAAGTAGGTTTGAATACCCATCATCAAAAGCAGGAGTGGATGTGTTCGGCTACAAGAAGGTTTGAATGTCTGACCATAGTTTGTAAAAAGCGGGTAAGAAAAGGTTCGAATGCCCGAACATACACCATCAAAGGAGGGAGCGGAGGTGTTCCGCTGTAAGAAGGTGGGAATGTCCAACAGTAATTGGCAAAAAGCGGGTAAGAAAAGGTTAAAATACCCTATTGTACACAATCAATAGCGGGAGCAGAGTTGTTCCACTACTAAAAGGTGTCAAAGTCCGACCATGAATTGAAAAAGCAGGTAAGAAAAGGTACGAATGCCCAACCATACATCATCAAAAGCAGGAGTGGATGTGTTCGGCTACAAGAAGGTTTTAATGTCCGACCATAGTTTGTAAAAAGCGGGTAAGAAAAGGTTCGAATGCCCGAACATACACCATCAAAAGAGGGAGCGGAGGTGTTCCACTGTAAGAAGTTATGAATGTCTGACCATAGTTGGTAAAAAGCGGGTAAGAAAAGGTGAAAATACCCGACTGTACACAATCAATAGCGGGAGCGGAGTTGTTTGGCTACTAAAAGGTGTGAAAGTCCGACCCTGGTTTGTAAAAAGCGGGTAAGAGAAGGTGCGAATGCCCGACAATGTATGATCAAAAGAGGGAGCGGAGGTTTTCGGCTGCAAGAAGGTCTGAATGTCCAACAATAATTTTGTAAAAACCGGGGAAGAAAAGGCTCGAAAGCCCGACTATACATCATCAAAAGCGGGAGCGGAGGTGTTCAGCTGCAAGAAGGTCTGAATGTCCATCAATAATTGCTAGAAAACATGAAAGAAAATTTTCGAATATCAAAGCACACATCATCATAAGCGGGAGAGGAGGTGTTCAGCCGCAAGAAGGTGTGAATTTCCGACCATAGTTTGTAAAAAATGGGTAAGAAAAGGTGCGAATGCTCAACCATACATCATCAAAAGCAGGAGTGGATGTGTTCGGCTAAAAGAAGTTTTGAATGTCCGACCATAGTTCGTAAAATGCGGGTAAGAAAAGGTTCGAATGCCCGAACATACACCATCAAAAGAGGGAGCGGAGGTGTTCCGCTGTAAGACGGTGTGAATGTCCAACAATAGTTGGTAAAAAGCGGGTAAGAAAAGGTTAAAATACCCGACTGTACACAATCAATAGCGGGAGCGGAGTTGTTCGGCTACAAGAAGGTGTGAAAGTCCGACCATGGTTTGTAAAAAGCGGGTAAGAAAAGGTTCGAATGCCCGAATATATACCATCAAAAGCGGAAGCGGAGGTGTTCGGCTGCAAGAAGGTGTGAACGTCCAACCAAAGTTTGTAAAAAGCAGTGAAGAAAAGTTTCGAATATCCAACCAAACATAATCAAAAGCGGGAGCAGAGCTGTTCGACTGCAAGTAGGTGTGAATGTCAGATCATAATTTGCAAAAAGCTGATGAGAAAGGGTGAGAATGCCCGACTATACACCATCAAATGCGGGAGCGGAAGTGTTCGGCTGTGAGTAGGTGTGAATGTCAAACCATAATTGCTGAAAAATGTGTTAGAAAAGACTAGAATGCCGGACCATACATCATCAAAAGCTGGAAAAGTGGTGTTCGGCTGCAAGTAGGTGTGAATATCCAGCCATAATTACTCACAAACCGGTAAAAAAAGGCAGTATTGCCAGACCATACATTATCAAAACAGGGAGCGGAGGTGGTTCAGCTGCAAGGTGTGAATGTCTGACTAAAGTTTATAAAAAGCGGGTAAGACAAGGTGCGAATGCCTGACAATGTATGATCAAATGAGGGAGCGGAGGTTTTCGGCTGCAAGGTCTGAATGTACAACCATAATTTGTAAAAACCGGGGAAGAAAAGGCTCGAAAGCCCGACTATACACCATCAAAAGCGGGAGCGGAGGTGTTCGGCTGCAAGTAGGTGTGAATGTTCGACCATAATTTGTAAAAAGCGGGTAAGAAAAGGTTTGAATGCCCGACTATATATTAACAAAAGCAGGAAGAGAGGTCTTCGGATAAGAGTGGGTGAGAATTTCCAACCATAATCAATAAAATGCGGTGAAAAAAAAGGTGTGAATACCCCATAGAACACTAAAAGGTGGAGCAGAAGTGTTCGGCTGCAAGAAGGTGTGACTGTTCGACTATATTTGGTGAAAAGCAGGTGAATCAAGGTCTGAATGCCCAACCTTACATCATCAAAAGCGAGATCAGAGGTGTTTGGCTGCAAGAAGGCCATAGTTTGCCAAAAGCGGGTAAGCTGCGAATGACCGACTAAATATCAACAAAAGTGGGGGCGGAGGTCTTCGGATGCAAGTGGGTGTGAATATCCCACCATACAAGTATGGTGGAGAGGAAGCTGTGAATGGCCGACCATAGTAAAAAGCGGGTGAGAAAAGGTGCGAATGTCCAATCATACATGATCAAAACAGGGAGCGGAGGTGTTTGGCTGCGACAAGGTGTGTATGTCCACCCATAATTAATGAAAAGCGGGCAACAAGTAGGTTTGAATACCCATCATCAAAAGCAGGAGTGGATGTGTTCCGCTATAAGAAGGTTTGAATGTCTGACCATAGTTTGTAAAAAGCGGGTAAGAAAAGGTTCGAGTGCCCGAACATACACCATCAAAAGAGGGAGCGGAGGTGTTCCGCTGTAAGACGGTGTGAATGTCCAACCATAGTTGGTAAAAAGCGGGTAAGAAAAGGTTAAAATACCCGACTGTACACAATCAATAGCGGGAGCGGAGTTGTTCGGCTACAAGAAGGTGTGAAAGTCCGACCATGGTTTGTAAAAAGCGGGTAAGAAAAGGTGCGAATGCCCGACAATGTATGATCAAAAGAGGGAGTGGAGGTTTTCGGCTGCAAGAAGGTCTGAATGTCCAACCATAATTTGTAAAAACCGGGGAAGAAAAGGCTCGAAAGCCCGACTATACACCATCAAAAGTGGGAGCGGAGGTGTTCAGCTGCAAGAAGGTGTGAATGTCTACCCATAATTACTGAAAAATGGGTAAGAAAAGGTGCGAATGCCTAACCATACATCATCAAAAGAGGGAGCGGAGGTGTTCCGCTGTAAGACGGTGTGAATGTCCGACCATAGATGGTAAAAAGCGGGTAAGAAAAGGTTAAATTACCCGACTGTACACAATCAAAAGAGGGAGCGGAGTTGTTCAGCTAAGAGAAGGTGTGAAAGTCCGACCTTGGTTTGTAAAAAGCGGGTAAGAAAAGGTTCGTATGCCCGAATATACACCATCAAAAGCGGAAGCGGAGGTGTTCGGCTGCAAGATATTGTGAACGTCCGACCAAAGTTTGTAAAAAGCAGTTAAGAAAAGGTTCGAATATCTAACCAAACATAATCAAAAGCGGGAGCAGAGCTGTTCGACTGGAAGTAGGTGTGAATGTCAGATCATAATTTGCAAAAAGCTGATGAGAAAGGGTGAGAATGCCCGACTATACACCATCAAATGCGGTAGCGGAGTTGTTCCGCTGTGAGTAGGTGTGAATCTCCAACCATAATTGCTGAAAAATGTGTTAGAAAAGGTAAAAATGCCGGTCCATACATAATCAAAATCGGGAGAGGTGGTGTTCAGCTGCAAGAAGGTCTAAATGTCCATCAATAATTGCTAGAACACATGAAAGAAAATTTTCGAAAATCAAACCACACATGATCATAAGTGGGAGAGGAGGTGTTCAGCTGCCAGAAGGTGTGAATGTCCACCCATAATACCTGAAAAATGGGTAAAAAAAAGGTGCGAATGCCCAACCATACATCATCAAAAGCAGGAGTGCATGTGTACGGCTACAAGAAGGTGTGAACGTCCAACCAAAGTTTGTAAAAAGCAGTTAAGAAAAGGTTCGAATATCCAACCATACATAATCAAAAGCGGGAGCAGAGCTGTTCGACTGCAAGTAGGTGTGAATGTCAGATCATAATTTGCAAAAAGCTGATGAGAAAGGGTGAGAATGCCCGACTATACACCATCAAATGCGGGAGCGGAGTTGTTCGGCTGTGAGTAGGTGTGAATCTCCGACCATAATTGCTGAAAAATGTGTTAGAAAAGGTAAGAATGCCGGTCCATACATCATCAAAAGCGAGAGAGGTTGTGTTCGGCTGCAAGTAGGTGTGAATGTCCAGCCATAATTACTCACAAACGGGTAAGAAAAGGTAGTATTGCCAGACCATATATGATCAAAACAGGGAGCGGAGGTGGTTCAGCTGCAAGAAGGTTTGAATGTCCGACTAAAGTTCAAATATATTAACAAAAGCGGGAGGAGAGGTCTTCGGATGAGAGTGGTTGAAAATTTCCAACCATAATGTATAAAATGCGATGAAAAAAAGGTGTGATAGAACACTAAAAGGTGGAGCGGAAGTGTTCGGCTGCAAGAAGGTGTGAATGTTCGACTATATTTGGTGAAAAGCAGGTGAAGCAAGGTCTGAATGCCCAACCTTACATCATCAAAAGCGAGATCAGAGGTGTTTGGCTGCAAGAAGGCCATAGTTTGCCAAAAGCGGGTAAGGTGCGAATGTCCGACTAAATATCAACAAAATTTGGGGCGGAGGTCTTCGGATGCAAGTGGGTGTGAATGTCCGACTATATTTGGTGAAAAGCAGGTGAAGCAAGGTCTGAATGCCCAACCTTACATCATCAAAAGCGAGATCAGAGGTGTTTGGCTGCAAGAAGGCCATAGTTTGCCAAAAGCGGGTAAGGTGCGAATGACCGACTAAATATCAACAAAAGTGGGGGCGGAGGTCTTCGGATGCAAGTGGGTGTGAATATCCCACCATACAAGTATGGTGGAGAGGAAGCTGTGAATGGCCGACCATAGTAAAAGGCGGGTGAGAGAAGGTGCGAATGTCAAACCATACATAATCAAAACAGGGAGCGGAGGTGTTCTGCTGTAAGAAGGTGTGAATGTCCAACCATAGTTGGTAAAAAGCGGGTAAGAACAGGTTAAAATTCCCGACTGTACACAATCAATAGCGGGAGCGGAGTTGTTCGGCTACTAAAAGGTGTGAAAGTCCGACCATGGTTTGTAAAAAGCGGGTAAGAAAAGGTGCGAATGCCCGACAATGTATGATCAAAAGAGGGAGTGGAGGTTTTCGGCTGCAAGAAGGTCTGAATGTCCAACCATAATTTGTAAAAACCGGGGAAGAAAAGGCTCGAAAGCCCGACTATACACCATCAAAAGTGGGAGCGGAGGTGTTCAGCTGCAAGACGGTCTGAATGTCTATCAATAATTGCTAGAAAACATGAAAGAAAATTTTCGAATATCAAACTGCACATGATCATAAGCGGGAGAGGAGGTGTTCAGCTGCAAGAAGGTGTGAATGTCTACCCATAATTACTGAAAAATGGGTAAGAAAAGGTGCGAATGCCTAACCATAGATCATCAAAAGAGGGAGCGGAGGTGTTCCGCTGTAAGACGGTGTGAATGTCCGACCATAGATGGTAAAAAGCGGGTAAGAAAAGGTTAAATTACCCGACTGTACACAATCAAAAGAGGGAGCGGAGTTGTTCAGCTAAGAGAAGGTGTGAAAGTCCGACCTTGGTTTGTAAAAAGCGGGTAAGAAAAGGTTCGTATGCCCGAATATACACTATCAAAACCGGAAGCGTAGGTGTTCGGCTGCAAGAAGGTGTGAACGTCCGACCAAAGTTTGTAAAAAGCAGTTAAGAAAAGGTTCGAATATCTAACCAAACATAATCAAAAGCGGGAGCAGAGCTGTTCAACTGGAAGTAGGTGTGAATGTCAGATCATAATTTGCAAAAAGCTGATGAGAAAGGGTAAGAATGCCGGTCCATACATCATCAAAAGCGGGAGAGGTGGTGTTCGGCTGCAAGTAGGTGTGAATGTCCATTAATAATTGCTTTAAAACATGAAAGAAAATTTTCGAATATCAAACCTTACATGATCATTAGCGGGAGAGGAGGTGTTCAGCTGCAAGAAGATGTGAATATCCACCCATAATTACTGAAAAATGGGTAGGAAAAGATGCGAATGTCCAACCATAAATTATCAAAAGCAGGAGTGGAGTTGTTCAGCTACAAGAAGGTATGAAAGTCCAACCATGGTTTGTAAAAAGCGGGTAAGAGAAGGTTCGAATACCCGAATATATACCATCAAAAGCGGAAGCGGGGGTGTTCGGCTGCAAGAAGGTGTGAACGTCCGACCAAAGTTTGTAAAAAGCAGTTAAGAAAAGGTTTGAATACCCAACCGAACATAATCAAAAGCGGGAGCAGAGCTGTTCGACTGCAAGTAGGTGTGAATGTCAGATCATAATTGCTGAAAAATGTGATAGAAAAGACTAGAATGCCGGACAATACATCATCAAAAGCGGGAGAGATTGTTTTTCGGCTGCAAGTAGATGTGAATGTCCAGCCATAATTACTCACAAACGGGGGAAGAAAAGGTAGTATTTCCAGACCACACATGATCAAAACAGGGAGCGGAGGTTTTCGGCTGCAAGGTCTGAATGTCCAACCGTAATTTGTAAAAATCGGGGAAGAAAAGGCTCGAAAGCCCAACTATACACCATCAAAAGCGGGAGCAGAGGTGTTCAGGTGCAAGAAGGTCTGAATGTCCGACCAATAATTACTGAAAAATGGGTAAGAAAAGGTGCGAATGCCAAATCATACATCATCAAAAGCAGGAGCGGATGTATTCGGCTACAAGAAGGTTTGAATGTCCAACCATAGTAAGTAATAGGTGGGTAAGAAAAGGCTCGAATGCCCGACTATACACCATCAAAAGCGGAAGCGGAGGTGTTCGGCTGCAAGACGGTGTGAACGTCCGACCAAAGTTTGTAAAAAGCATTAAGAAAATGTTCGAATATCCAACCAAACATAATCAAAAGCGGGAGCAGAGCTGTTCGACTGCAAGTAGGTGTGAATATCAGATCATAATTTGCAAAAAGCTGATGAGAAAGGGTGAGAATGCACGACTATACACTATCAAATGTGGGAGCGGAGGTGTTCGTCTGTGAGTAGGTGTGAATCTCCGACCATAATTGCTGAAAAATGTGTTAGAAAAGGTAAGAATGCCGGACCATATATCATCAAAAGCGGGAGAGGTTGTGTTCGGCTGCAAGAAGGTGTGAATGTCCAGCCATAATTACTCACAAATGGGTAAGAAAAGGTACTATTGCCAGACCATATATGATCAAAACAGGGAGCGGAGGTGGTTCAGCTGCAAGAAGGTTTGAATGTCCACCCATAATTACTGAAAAATGGGTAAGAAAAGGTGCGAAAGCCCAACCGCACATGATCATAAGTGGATGAGAAGGTAGTAAGTAGTGCAAGTAGGTGTGAATCTAAGATCATAATTTGTAAAAAGCGGGTAAGAAAAGGTAAGAATGCCCAACCATAAATTATCAAAAGCGGCAGCAGAGTTTCGGCTGGTATTTATCAATGTCTAGATAGATTTCAACAAAAAACAACGTTGTACTTTGCAGTAAAAGAAAGTGCAAATCAAAAGTTTTAGGAATCCGAGAATAAGCTTATTTTCATGAGTTCTGCACGATTTCGGATTTTATGTATAAAATGAATTTCTTCACGCAAACTAAGTTAACACTGCTTTGTCCTTCATATGTACCCATTTCTACATATATTTCAAGCATAAACTTCCTCATACTACCCTGAATGAGAAAGAGCCACACTTGTGATTAAGCCATACCTCCCTTTTGAGGAGTTCTGCATGATTTGGGATTTTATCTATAAAATTAATTCCTTCACTCAAACTATGTTAAAACGGCTTTTACCTTCATATTTATCAATGTCTCAATAGATTTAAGCAAAAAAACAACGTTGTACTTTGCAATAAAAGAAAGAGCAAATCAAAAGTTTTAGGAATCCGAGAATAAGCTTATTTTCATGAGTTCTGCACGATTTCGGATTTTATGTATAAAATTAATTCATTCACTTAAACCAAGTTAAAACTGCTTTTTCCTTCATATTTATCAATGTCTAGATCGACTTCAACAAAGAACAACATTGTATTTTGCAGTAGAAGAAAGAGCAAAACTGAAGGATCAGGAATCCGAGAATAAGCTTCTTTTCATACGTTCTGCATGATTTGGGATTTTATGTATAAAATGAATTCCTTCTCTCAAACTAAGTTAACACTGCTTTGTCCTTCATATGTACCCATTTCTACATATATTTCAAGCATAAACTTCCTCATACTACCCTGAATGAGAAAGAACCACACTTGTGATTAAGCCATACGCCCCTTTTGAGGAGTTCTGCATGATTTGGGATTTTTTTCTATAAAATCAATTCCTTCACTCAAACTATGTTAAAACGGCTTTTACCTTCATATTTATCAATGTCTCGATAGATTTAAACAAAAAAACAACGTTGTACTTTGCAGTAAAAGAAAGAGCCAATCAAAAGTTTTAGGAATCCGAGAATAAGCTTATTTTCATGAGTTCTGCACGATTTCGGATTTTATGTATAAAATGAATTAATTCACTCAAACCAAGTTAAAACTGCTTTTTCCTTCATATTTATCAATGTCTAGATCGACTTCAACAAAGAACAACACTGTATTTTGCAGTAGAAGAAAGAGCAACACTGAAGGATCAGGAATCCGAGAATAAGCTTATTTTCTTATGGGCAAGTGGGAACTGCTTTGTCCTTCATATTTATCAATGTGTAGATGGATTTCAACTTCTTCTACTGCATCTTCTTCACACCTTCTTGTAGCCGAACACTTCCGCTCCCGCTATTGATTGTGTACAGTCGGGTATTTTAACCTTTTCTTACCCGCTTTTTACCAACTATGGTCGGACATTCACACCGTCTTACAGCGGAACACCTCCGCTCCCGCTTTTTATGGTGTATAGTCGGGCATTCGAACCTTTTCTTACCCGCTATTTACAAACTATGGTAGGACATTCAAACCTTCGTGTATCCGAAAACCTCCGCTCTCTCTTTTGATCATACATTTTCGGACATTCGCACCTTTTCTTACCCGCTTTTTACAAACCATGGTCGGACTGTCACACCTTCTTGTAGCCGAACACATCCGCTCCCACTATTGATTGTGTACAGTCGGGTATTTTAACCTTTTCTTACCCGCTTTTTACCAAGTATGGTCGGACATTCACACCTTCGTACAGCGGAACACCTCCGCTCCCTCTTTTGATGGTGTATGTTCGGGCATTCAAACCTTTTCTTACCCGCTTTTTCCAAACTATGGTCGGCTATTCACAGCTTCCTCTCCACCATACTTGTATGGTGGGATATTCCCACCCACTTGCATCCGAAAACCTCCGCCCCAAATTTTGTTGATATTTAGTCGGACATTCGCACCTTACCCGCTTTTGGCAAACTATGGCCTTCTTGCAGCCAAACAACTCTGATCTTGCTTTTGATGATGTAAGGTTGGGCATTCAGACCTTGCTTCACCTGCTTTTCACCAAATATAGTCGGACATTCACACCTTCTTGCAGCCGAACACTTCCGCTCCACCTTTTAGTGTTCTATCACACCTTTTTTTTCACCGCATTTTATACATTATGGTTGGAAATTTTCAACCAATTTCATCCGAAGACCTCTCCTCCCGCTTTTGTTAATATATTTGAACTTTAGTTTGACATTCAAACCTTCTTGCAGCTGAACCACCTCCGCTCCCTGTTTTGATCATATATGGTCTGGCAATACTACCTTTTCTTACCCGTTTGTGAGTAATTATGGCTGGACATTCACACCTACTTGCAGCCGAACACAACCTCTCTCGCTTTTGATGATGTATGGACCGGCATTTTTACCTTTTCTAACACATTTTTCAGCAATTATGGTCGGAGATTCACACCTACTCACAGCCGAACAACTCCGCTCCCGCATTTGATGATGTATAGTCGGGCATTCTCACCCTTTCTCATCAGCTTTTTGCAAATTATGATCTGACATTCACACCTACTTGCAGTCGAACAGCTCTGCTCCCGCTTTTGATTATGTTTGGTTGGATATTCGAACCTTTTCTTAACTTCTTTTTACATATTTTGGTTGGACGTTCACACCTTCTTGTAGCTGAACACTTCCACTCCTGCTTTTGATGATGTATGGTTGGGCATTCACACCTTTTTTTTGCCCATTTTTCAGGAATTATGGGTGGACATTCACACCTTGCAGCTGAACACCTCCTATCCCACTTATGATCATGTGCGGTTTGATTTTCGAAAAGTTTCTTTCATGTTTTCTAGCAATTATTGATGGACATGTAGACCTTCTTGCAGCTGAACACCTCCGCTCCCGCTTTTGATCATACATTGTCAGGCATTCGCACTTTGTCTTACCCACTTTTGACAAACTTTAGTCGAACAGTCACACCTTTTTGCAGCCGAACACCATCTCTACCGCTTTTGATGATGTATGGTCCAGCATTCTTACCTTTTCTAACACATTCTTCAGCAATTATGGTCGGACATTCACACCTACTCAGAGCCGAACACCTCCGCTCCCGCATTTGATGGTCTATAGTCGGGCATTCTACAGCGGAAAAGACTCATTCTTATGTTTGGTTAGATATTCGAACCTTTTCTTAACTGCTTTTTACAAACTTTGGTCGGACGTTCACAATATCTTGCAGCCGAACACCTCCGCTTCCGCTTTTGATGGTGTATATTCGGGCATACGAACCTTTTCTTACCCGCTTTTTACAAACCAAGGTCGGACTTTCACACCTTCTCTTAGCTGAACAACTCCGCTCCCTCTTTTGATTGTGTACAGTCGGGTAATTTAACCTTTTCTTACCCGCTTTTTACCAACTATTGTTGGACATTCACACCGTCTTACAGCGGAACACCTCCGCTCCCTCTTTTGATGGTGTATGTTCGGGCACTCGAACCTTTTCTTACCCGCTTTTTACAAACTATGGTCAGACATTCAAACCTTCTTGTAGCGGAACACATCCACTCCTGCTTTTGATGATGGGTATTCAAACCTACTTGTTGCCCGCTTTTCATTAATTATGGGTGGACATACACACCTTGTCGCAGCCAAACACCTCCGCTCCCTGTTTTGATCATGTATGATTGGACATTCGCACCTTTTCTCACCCGCTTTTTACTATGGTCGGCCATTCACAGCTTCCTCTCCACCATACTTGTATGGTGGGATATTCACACCCACTTGCATCCGAAGACCTCCGCCCCCACTTTTGTTGATATTTAGTCGGTCATTCGCAGCTTACCCGCTTTTGGCAAACTATGGCTTTCTTGCAGCCAAACACCTCTGATCTCGTTTTTGATGATGTAAGGTTGGGTATTCAGACCTTGCTTCACCTGCTTTTCACCAAATATAGTCGAACAGTCACACCTTCTTGCAGCCGAACACTTCTGCTCCACCTTTTAGTGTTCTATGGGTTATTCACACCTTTTTTTTCACCGCATTTTATTGATTATGGTTGGAAATTCTCACCCACTCTTATCCGAAGACCTCTCCTCCTGCTTTTGTTAATATATAGTCGGGCATTCAAACCTTTTCTTACCCGCTTTTTACAAATTATGGTCGAACATTCACACCTACTTGCAGCCGAACACCTCCGCTCCCGCTTTTGATGGTGTATAGTCGGGCTTTCGAGCCTTTTCTTCCCCGGTTTTTACAAATTATGGTTGTACATTCAGACCTTGCAGCCGAAAACCTCCGCTCCCTCATTTGATCATACATTGTCAGGCATTCGCACCTTGTCTTACCCGCTTTTTATAAACTTTAGTCAGACATTCACACCTTGCAGCTGAACCACCTCCGCTCCCTGTTTTGATAATGTATGGTCTGGCAATACTACCTTTTCTTACCGGTTTGTGAGTAATTATGGCTGGACATTCACACCTACTTGCAGCCGAACACCACTTTTCCAGCTTTTGATGATGTATGGTCCAGCATTCTAGTCTTTTCTAACACATTTTTCAGCAATTATGGTTTGACATTCACACCTACTCACAGCCGAACACTTCCGCTCCCGCATTTGATGGTGTATAGTCGTGGACATTCACACCTTTTTGCATTTTAACACCTCCTCTCCCGCTTATGATCATGTGCGGTTTGATATTCGAAAATTCTCTTCCATGTTTTCTAGCAATTATTGATGGACATTCAGACCTTCTTACAGCGGAACACCTCCGCTCCCGCTGTTGATGGTGTATAGTCGGGCTTTCGAGCCTTTTCTTCCCCGATTTTTACAAATTATGGATGGACATTCAGACCTTCTTTCAGCTGAAAACCTCCGCTCCCTCTTTTGATCATACATTGTCGGGCATTCGCACCTTTTCTTACCTGCTTTTTCAATTCATGGTCGGACTTTGACACCTTTTAATAGCGGAACAACTCTGCTCCCGCTATTGATTGTGTACAATAGGGTATTTTAACCTTTTCTTACCCGCTTTTTGCCAATTACTGTTGGACATTCCCACCTTCTTACAGCGGAACACCTCCGCTCCCTCCTTTGATGGTGTATGTTCGGGCATTCGAACCTTTTCTTACCCGCTTTTTACAAACTATGGTCAGACATTCAAACCTTCTTGTAGCCGAACACATCCACTCCTGCTTTTGATGATGGGTATTCAAACCTACTTGTTGCCCGCTTTTCATTAATTATGGGTGGACATACACACCTTGTCGCAGCCAAACACCTCCGCTCCCTGTTAGGATCATGTATGGTTGGGCATTCGTACCTTTTCTTACCCATTTTGCAGTAATTATGGGTGGACATTCACACCTTCTTGCATTTGAACACCTCCTCTCCCGCTTATGATCATGTGCGGTTTGATATTCGAAAATTCTCTTCCATGTTTTCTAGCAATTATTGATGGACATTCAGACCTTCTTGCAGCTGAACACCTCCGCTCCAGCTGTTGGTGGTGTATAGTCGGGCTTTCGAGCCTTTTCTTCCCAGATTTTTACAAAATATGGATGGACATTCAGACCTTGTTTCAGCCGAAAACCTCCGCTCCCTCTTTTGATCATACATTGTCGGGCATTCGCACCTTTTCTTACCCGCTTTTTACAAACCATGGTCGGACTTTCACACCTTTTAGTAGCGGAACAACTCTGCTCCCGCTATTGATTGTGTACAATCGGGTATTTTAACCTTTTCTTACCTGCTTTTTGCCAACTATGGTCGGACATTCACACCTTCTTACAGCGGAACACCTCCGCTCCCTCCTTTGATGGTGTATGTTCGGGCATTCGAACCTTTTCTTACCCGCTTTTTACAAACTATGGTCAGACATTCACACCTTCTTGCAGCCGAACACTTCCGCTCTACCTTTTAGTGTTCTATGGGGTATTCACACCTTTTTTTTCACCGCATTTTATAGATTATGGTTGTAAATTCTCACCCACTCTTATCCGAAGACCTCTCCTCCTGCTTTGGTTAATATATAGTCGGGCATTCGAACCTTTTCTTACCCGCTTTTTACAAATTATGGTCGAACATTCACACCTACTTGCAGCCGAACACCTCCGCTCCCGCTTTTGATGGTGTATAGTCGGGCTTTCGAGCCTTTTCTTCCCCGGTTTTTACAAATTATGGTTGGACATTCAGACCTTGCAGCCGAAAACCTCCGCTCCCTCTTTTGATCATACATTGTCAGGCATTCGCACCTACTTGCAGCCGAATACTTCCGCTCCACCTTTTAGTGATGTATGGTTGGCATTTGCACCTTTTCTTACCCTTTCTTACCCTACTGATTGCTTAAGATTAAGTTGTTTTTTCTCAAACTACAACATTTTTTTAATTGTTGAAACTTGATTTGAAGTGGATAAATAAGGAGGACAAACAGTTTTGAGTCAGGCTGATAGAAGGAATTAATTTTATAGCAAAATCTGTATTTCGTCATATGTCGAGAGATGCTTATTGCTGAAGAAGTACAAAGTACAACGTTGTTTATCGTTGAAACTTGATTAGACATGAATAAATATGAAGGACAAAGCAGTCTTAACTTGGTTAGAGTTAAGGTTTTATAGGAGAATCCGAATTCGTGCATAACTCGTAAAATAGAGCTTATTTTCGGATTCCTGAAGAATGAGTCTGGTTCTTTCTCATAATACAAAGTTTGTTGTTTATTGTTGAAACTTCATCAGAAGTGAAGAAATAAATGAATGCCTATCAACAAATGTGGGATCTAAACTCTAGTGCTTCCTCTAAAATAATTTCCTTTCTCAATTCAGAAATGTGTGTGTGTAAGTTACAACACCCGTGACACCAAAACGGCTTTCTTTTCTCTCTTTTCTCTACACTCTGCACTGTGAGAACACACACCAAATCAGAAAGGCTTTTTTCTCTCTTTTCTACATTATGGACTGTGGGGACACAAAACCGCTCTCTCTTTTTTTTTTTGATTGTGTGCCAGGGCGTTGTCTCACGTATTAGATTATGCTTACGATACGAATGGGTTTATCAGTCACATCAGAATCCATACATACTGATCCTCCCGTAATAAAATGGTCGGATCTTATCAAACACACTTTGTTTCTTGTGACAATCAAGTCAGCGAAACAGCGTATACACGTCAAGACACTGAATCAAGTTTGCCACAAGAACTCATAAGTTTGGCAGTATTGCTCTGCCGTCAGCAATCATACACCCATTTTATTTTCGTGAGACATGTGCAGGCACCTGTTCATCTACTGTTCTATCACTATGAATTAGTTTATCTATTATCAATAAGGATACTTCTACAACTACTATCAAAGTATGTCCAGACGTCTTATGTTGTCAGTTGCTATATATGAATAAGTGGGTAGCTACTGACAAGCATTAAGCATGTCACAGAGCCCAAACATATAACATTTCAGGACACACCACACAGTTAACAACCACCGTGAAGTGTCAAAGCCCAAACATGTAACATTCAACAGGACACTTACACAACACATTCAAATCAAACAGTCAGACAACATATAAGAACATATACCCCAGCCGGCATTGCTCCCTGCCTATTTTCCTACAGCTCACTATGTGTGCGCACACCTTTATTCACAAACTCTTCAACTTATACTCTTTTACCGAAGCTGCTACAGCTCGATTGGCCGAATACCGAATAATCCTAATTCGGTGAATTTGACATCTGCCTTACATGTAACAGATTAGCGGTTTAGCAGTTTTAATTTAATTTGAGTGAAGGAATTCATTTTATAGTTAAATCCGAAATCGTGAAGAACTCATGAAAGTAAGCTTATTCTCGGATTCCTGAAACTTTAGATTTGCTATTTCTTTTACTGCAAAGTACAACGTTGGTTTTTTTGTTTAAATCTTTCAAGACATGGTAAATATGAAGGACAAAGCAGTTTTAACATAGTTTGAGTGAAGAAATTCATTTTATTGATAAAATCCCAAGAGTCTGCTGAGAAAAGAGAGTGAATGCGAAGTAGACTTTAACACGGCTCTGGGAGCGAGCCGAGTGCGGGCTAACCGGGAGAATTGCTTGAAAGAAACGCGACACCGAATGAGCGGTCAGAACAAAGCCTCAATACGGTTTTCCCGTGGTGTTTTTGTTGCTGCCTTGTCTTTTGCACAGAGTAAAAGACAAGGCAGCCATCGAATAGGGCCCGATTGTTCCTACTTGGTCAGCCGAGGAGCAAGGGGGGGGGGGGGAGGGGGGGAGCAAGCGTTTCAACCGAGCAAAGCTCACCATGGGGAAGGTGGCTATGCCAACTAGCCTGATGCCCTGCTCCCGCAGTGACGGATAATCGTACTCTGGTTTCTCTTCATAACGTACAAGTCTTTCACCTTTTACTAAAGACTTCTGTGGAGAGCAGCACTAATGAGTTGTTTCTATTTTTGGCAGGCTTTACCTTTGCGGGTGAAGCCCTTTCTGTCTGTGCAAAAGAAATCTTGTTACTGTGCAGAGTGACTTCTCTGAGTAGAGTCGCCTTACTTGTTGCGACTGTGCCGATGTTCGAAGCTGGAGTGCAAAGTTGTTGCTTGAATGGTGCTTGCTGGAGCGTGCGGGAGTGCAAAGTTATACCATTTAAAAGGGCTGAAGAGTGCTCAGTGCAGCGGGTGGGCGGAGGTGCAAAGTGACACTCTGGCCACCTATGGCCATAAAAAGAACAGGGGTGTTAGCGGACAAGTGCGCATTGTGCCAGGAAGGGCCCTCGGACGTGAACCAGTGGACAGTTGTCGCTTCTCGGCCTTTTGGCTAAGATCAAGTGTAGTATCTGTTCTTATCAGTTTAATATCTGATATGTCCTCTATACGAGGACTACATATTAAATGGATTTTTAGCAATAGGAGTTGAAAAAGTAGCTTGCTCCGTTCACTCCAAGCATTTACCCCGTACTGCAGTGCCGCTGGGAACGGTGCACTCTTCTCTACTCTTGTGAAAAAGCAAACAGCGGTGCAGGATGCAAGTTTCAGGGAGCCCAAGATGAAACTTTCTTTTAGTCTGCTGAGAAAAGAGAGTGAATGCGATGTAGACTTTAACCCGGCTATGGGAGCGAGCCGAGTGTCGGCTAACCGGGAGAATTGCTTGAAAGAAACGCCATACCAAATGAGCGGTCAGAACAAAGCCTCAATACGGTGTTCCCGTTGTGTTTTTGTTGCTGCCGCTGTTTGCTTTTTCACAAGAGCGCACCTGTTGAGGGGGGCTCTGGGGGGGCCTGGGTGATGGTGGGTCTCAGGCCCGGGCTGCTGCGACTGGTGTGACCGGGTGGTTTGTTTGTTTGTTTTTTGTTGTTGTTTGTTTGTTTTTTGTAGAGGTCCTCTGGAGTGGGGTTGGGTTGAGTGGGGTGGGGCGGGATGGGTACCTTCTGGGGGTACAGTAGCTCCCAGAATATGGTCGCTGCAGGCCCCGAGCCTGGTGGACATCAGGCCCTCCTGTCCTGTGTTGGCTCCCTGGTAGCGGGGATGCCTATTGCAGCCAGTCCCTGGCTGCCCCCAGTGTATATCCCCATTCTCCCTTCTGGCTCCTGTACACAGCACACACTCACACATGAAGGGTTTTGGGGGCGTGTGTGTTCGGTGGGGTGTAGTGGACTCTGCAGTAGTTGCACTCTGCAGTTCCCACCCCTGTTTTAATTACACCTTAGACATTACTACTTATCAAACACACTCACACACACACATTAGGTCTTGGGGGGTGGTTACACTGAGTGGCATCTGGTGGGCGGGGCTCTTTGGGTATGTAGGCTGCCCAGAGGGCCACGCTCCCAGTTCTACAAGTTTGGCTGCCCCTCAATTTTAATTGCTCACTATTAGAAAATATTGAAGAGCCAGAAGGGTGAGGGGAGGGGTCTTCTTCGCACACCCCTGCTTCCTGGTTGCTGCTCGGGGCGGGAGGGGCCAGGAGGATTAATTAATTGTTCTGCTGGTTTGGGGTCTGTGGTGGCTGGGGGGCTGCTGGCCCCCTGGTGTGCCCGCTGCACTACACCCCAGCGGAGTCGAGGGAGGGAGGACGTGTGGATGTATGGGACATGAAAGTGTGTGTGGTAATGATTGGGCCTGGATCTTGGACTTGCTGTCGCCTGGCCTGCCTGTGCTTCTCCCGATGGGGGGGGCGGCGTGGCCTCTCTCCGCTGCTCGCGACTTCACCCACCTGTGGGCACGTCTTGACTCCCAGGGCACTTGGCCAGGGGTGCTGGGGCAGGCGCTGACCCACTGTGTGGCTGTCTGGGGCGCTTGGCCCTCCTGGGTATTGGGTGGGGCCTCTGTCGGGGGGTTTGGGGGCGCTCGGGCTCCTGGGGCCCGGATCCAGTGCACGGCCCATGTCTGGGCGGCTGGGGCCTGGCGACGTCGGTGGGCTGTTGCCCCTGGCTCCCGGAGGGCCTCTGCCCTATGCTTATGGGGGCTCTTTCCGGGGGCTTCCTCTGCAGTCTTCTGGGTGGATGCGTGGTTGCCCCTGCGGTGGGCTTCCTGGGTTCTGTGCTCTGTGGGGGCTGCTGGTGGCCTGGGTCTTGTGGCCCTCTCTGCCTGCTTCTGATTGCTTGGGGGGGCTGTGGATTGTGGCCCTGTACGCTTATACACTCATAACTAAGCACGGTTATCATGTAGGTCCTGTGCCATGGGTGTTGCATGTTCTCACACACACACAACCACATTCATTAGTCCAGTAGCATGGTCGCTAAGCAGTTGATGTATTATCATGTCGTCTCAGGTCATCTATATCCACAGCTGTGTTGTATGCGATGTATGTTCTGTTTTTCTCTTCTTTCCTCTTCTTCTTTCCTTGTCTCCCGGTCCGGTTCAGTTCTATTACATGTCATATATTGTAAACAGAAATAAATAAATGGGCATCAAGGGGAGCTTTACATTTATAAAACTTCCCTTGGCAAAGCAAATTTTTTTGGCATCAAAGGTATTCAGACTACAATTCTGCTGCCATAATGCTGAACACGATAAGGGGAAAAAAAAAAAAAGTAAAGAAGACAGTTCTGCCGAAAGCCAGGGACTAGACCTGTTCTAAGTTCTGTACTTTTTAAAAGGGAGCCAACACAGGACAGGAGGGCCTGATGTCCACCAGGCTCGGGGCCTGCAGCGACCATATTCTGGGAGCTACTGTACCCCCAGAAGGTACCCATCCCGCCCCACCCCACTCAACCCAACCCCACTCCGGAGGACCTCTACAAAAAACAAACAAACAACAACAAAAAACAAACAAACAAACCACCCGGTCACACCAGTCGCAGCAGCCCGGGCCTGAGAACCACCATCACCCAGGCCCCCCCAGGCCCCCCCTCAACAGGTGCGCTCTTGTGAAAAAGCAAACAGCGGCAGCAACAAAAACACAACGGGAACACCGTATTGAGGCTTTGTTCTGACCGCTCATTTGGTATGGCGTTTCTTTCAAGCAATTCTCCCGGTTAGCCCGCACTCGACTCGCTCCCAGAGCCGTGTTAAAGTCTACTTCGCATTCACTCTCTTTTCTCAGCAGACTAAAAGAAAGTTTCATCTTGGGCTCCCTGAAACTTGCATCCTGCACCGCTGTTTGCTTTTTCACAAGAGTAGAGAAGAGCGCACCGTTCCCAGCGGCACTGCAGTACGGGGTCAATGCTTGGAGTGAACGGAGCAAGCTACTTTTTCAACTCCTATTGCTAAAAATCCATTTAATATGTAGTCCTCGTATAGAGGACATATCAGATATTAAACTGATAAGAACAGATACTACACTTGATCTTAGCCAAAAGGCCGAGAAGCGACAACTGTCCACTGGTTCACGTCCGAGGGCCCTTCCTGGCACAATGCGCACTTGTCCGCTAACACCCCTGTTCTTTTTATGGCCATAGGTGGCCAGAGTGTCACTTTGCACCTCCGCCCACCTGCTGCACTGAGCACTCTTCAGCCCTTTTAAATGGTATAACTTTGCACTCCCGCATGCTCCAGCAAGCACCATTCAAGCAACAACTTTGCACTCCAGCTTCGAACATCGGCACAGTCGCAACAAGTAAGGCGACTCTACTCAGAGAAGTCACTCTGCACAGTAACAAGATTTCTTTTGCACAGACAGAAAGGGCTTCACCCGCAAAGGTAAAGCCTGCCAAAAATAGAAACAACTCATTAGTGCTGCTCTCCACAGAAGTCTTTAGTAAAAGGCGAAAGACTTGTACGTTATGAAGAGAAACCAGAGTACGATTATCCGTCACTGCGGGAGCAGGGCATCAGGCTAGTTGGCATAGCCACCTTCCCCATGGTGAGCTTTGCTTGGTTGAGACGCTTGCTCCCCACCCCCCCCCCCCCCTTGCTCCTCGGCTGACCAAGTAGGAACAATCGGGCCCTATTCGATGGCTGCCTTGTCTTTTACTCTGTGCAAAAGACAAGGCAGCAACAAAAACACCACGGGAAAACCGTATTGAGGCTTTGTTCTGACCGCTCATTCGGTGTCGCGTTTCTTTCAAGCAATTCTCCCGGTTAGCCCGCACTCGGCTCGCTCCCAGAGCCGTGTTAAAGTCTAATTCGCATTCACTCTCTTTTCTCAGCAGACTTTTGGGATTTTATCAATAAAATGAATTTCTTCACTCAAACTATGTTAAAACTGCTTTGTCCTTCATATTTACCATGTCTTGAAAGATTTAAACAAAAAAACCAACGTTGTACTTTGCAGTAAAAGAAATAGCAAATCTAAAGTTTCAGGAATCCGAGAATAAGCTTACTTTCATGAGTTCTTCACGATTTCGGATTTTGCTATAAAATGAATTCCTTCACTCAAACTAAATTAAAACTGCTAAACCGCTAATCTGTTACATGTAAGGCAGATGTCAAATTCACCGAATTAGGATTATTCGGTATTCGGCCAATCGAGCTGTAGCAGCTTTGGTAAAAGAGTATAAGTTGAAGAGTTTGTGAATAAAGGTGTGCGCACACATGGTGAGCTGTAGGAAAATAGGCAGGGAGCAATGCCGACTGGGGTATATGTTCTTGTATGTTGTCTGACTGTTTGATTTGAATGTGTTGTGTAAGTGTCCTGTTGAATGTTACATGTTTGGGCTTTGACACGCTTCACTGTGGTTGTTAACTGTGTGGTGTGTCCTGAAATGTTATATGTTTGGGCTGTGTGACATGCTTAATGCTTCTCAGTAGCTACCCACTTATTCATATATAGCAACTGACAACGTAAGAAGTCCGGACATACTTTGATAGAGTAGTTGTAGAAGTATCCTTATTGATAATAGATAAACTAATTCATAGTGATAGAACAGTAGATGAACAGGTGCCTGCACATGTCTCACGAAAATAAAATGGATGTATGATTGCTGACGGCAGAGCAATACTGCCAAACTTATGAGTTCTTGTGGCAAACTTGATTCAGTGTCTTGACGTGTATACGCTGTTTCGCTGACTTGATTGTCACAAGAAACAAAGTGTGTTTGATAAGATCCGACCATTTTATTACGGGAGGATCAGTATGTATGGATTCTGATGTGACTGATAAACCCATTCATATCTTAAGCATAATCTAATACGTGAGACAACGCCCTGGCACACGATAAAAAAAAAAAAAAAGAGAGAGCGGTTTTGTGTCCCCACAGTCCATAATGTAGAAAAGAGAGAAAAAAGCCTTTCTGATTTGGTGTGTGTGCTCACAGTGCAGAGTGTAGAGAAAAGAAAGCCGTTTTGGTGTCACGGGTGTTGTGACTTACACACACACATTTCTAAATTGAGAAAGGAAATTATTTTAGAGGAAGCACTAGAGTTTAGATCCAACATTTGTTGATAGGCATTCATTTATTTCTTCACTTCTGATAAAAATGATAAGACTGACCTAAAGAATTGGAGGCCCATCACACTTTTAAACTTTGACTGTAAACTTTTTAGCAAGGTTTTAACGACACGGATGTCCTCTGTTTTAGAGGAGGTAATTCACCCAGACCAGGCTTGTGCCATCTCAGAGAGACAACTCACCGACAGCCTCGTACTGATTCGAGACATCATTGATTACGCTAGAGACAGAAACACCCGGCTTGTCATCTTAAATTTAGACTTTGAAAAAGCTTTTGATCGGGTCTCGCATCAATATCTCTTTCAGGTGTTGCAGCAATCGAATAGGGCCTGAATGTTCCTACTTGGTGAGATTTGCTTGGTTGAGACGCTTGCTCCCCCCCCTTGCTCCTCGGCTGACCAAGTAGGAACAATCGGGCCCTATTCGATGGCTGCCTTGTCTTTTACTCTGTGCAAAAGACAAGGCAGCCACAAACACCACGGGAACACCGTATTGAGGCTTTGATCTGACCACTCATTCGGTGTCGCGTTTCTTTCAAGCAATTCTCCCGGTTAGCCCACACTCGGCTCGCTTCCAGAGCTGTGTTAAAGTCTACTTCGCATTCACTCTCTTTTCTCAGCAGATTAAAAGAAAGTTTCATCTTGGGCTCCCTGAAACTTCCATCCTGCACCGCTGTTTGCTTTTTCACAAGAGCAGAGAAGAGCGCACCGTTCCCAGCGGCACTGCAGTACTGGGTCGATGCTTGGAGTGAACGGAGCAAGCTTCTTTTTCAACTCCTATTCTTAAAAATCCATTTAATATGTAGTCCTCGTATAGAGGACACATTAAACTGATAAGAACAGATACTACACTTGATCTTAGCCAAAAGGCCGAGAAGCGATAACTGTCCACTGTTTCAGGTCCGAGGGCCCTTGCTGGCACAATGCGCACTTGTAGCAGTGTTCTTTTTATGGCCATAGGTGGCCAGAGTGTCACGTTGCACCTCCACCCACCCGCTGCACTGAGCACTCTTCAGCCCTTTTAAATGGTATAACTTTGCACTCCCGCATGCTCCAGCAAGCACCATTCAAGCAACAACTTTGCACTCCAGCTTCGAACATCGGCACAATCGCAACAAGTAAGGCGACTCTACTCAGAGAAGTCACTCTGCACAGTAACAAGATTTCTTTTGCACAGACAGAAAGGGCTTCACCCGCAAAGGTAAAGCCTGCCAAAAATAGAAACAACTCATTAGTGCTGCTCTCCACGAAAGTCTTTAGTAAAAGGCGAAAGACTTGTATGTTATGAAGAGAAACCAGAGTACGATTATCCGTCACTGCGGGAGCAGGGCATCAGGCTAGTTGCCATAGCCACCTTCCCCATGGTGAGCGTTGCTTGGTTGAAACGCTTGCCCCTGTGCAATCGACAAGGCAGCAACAAAAACACCACGGGAACACCGTATTGAGGCTTTGTTCTGACCGCTCATTCGGTGTCGCGTTTCTTTCAAGCAATTCTCCCGGTTAGCCCACACTCGGCTCGCTCCCAGAGCCGTGTTAAAGTCTACTTCGCATTCACTCTCTTTTCTCAGCAGACTCTTGGGATTTTATCTATAAAATGAATTCCTTCACTCAAACTATGTTAAAACTGCTTTGTCCTTCATATTTACCATGTCTAGAAAGATTTAAACAAAAAAAAAACAACGTTGTACTTTGCAGTAAAAGAAAGAGCAAATCTAAAGTTTCAGGAATCCGAGAATAAGCTTACTTTCATGAGTTCTTCACGATTTCGGATTTTGCTATAAAATGAATTCCTTCACTCAAACTAAATTAAAACTGCTAAACCGCTAATCTGTTACATGTAAGGCAGATGTCAAATTCACCGAAATAGGATCTAAGGGTATTCGGCCAATCGAGCTGTAGCAGCTTTGGTAAAAGAGTATAAGTTGAAGAGTTTGTGAATAAAGGTGTGCGCACACATAGTGAGCTGTAGGAAAATAGGCAGGGAGCAATGCCGGCTGGGGTATATGTTCTTGTATGTTGTCTGACTGTTTGATTTGAATGTGTTGTGTAAGTGTCCTGTTGAATGTTACATGTTTGGGCTTTGACACTTCACGGTGGTTGTTAACTGTGTGGTGTGTCCTGAAATGTTATATGTTTGGGCTGTGTGACATGCTTAATGCTTGTCAGTAGCTACCCACTTATTCATATATAGCAACTGACAACATAAGAAGTCTGGACATACTTTGATAGTAGTTGTCGAAGTATCCTTATTGATAATAGATAAACTAATTCATAGTGATAGAACAGTAGATGAACAGGTGCCTGCACATGTCTCACGAAAATAAAATGGGTGTATGATTGCTGACGGCAGAGCAATACTGCCAAACTTATGAGTTCTTGTGGCAAACTTGATTCAGTGTCTTGACGTGTATACGCTGTTTCGCTGACTTGATTGTCACAAGAAACAAAGTGTGTTTGATAAGATCCGACCATTTTATTACGGGAGGATCAGTATGTATGGATTCTGATGTGACTGATAAACCCATTCGTATCGTAAGCATAATCTAATACGTGAGACAACGCCCTGGCACACAATCAAAAAAAAAAAGAGAGAGCGGTTTTGTGTCCCCACAGTCCATAATGTAGAAAAGAGAGAAAAAAGCCTTTCTGATTTGGTGTGTGTTCTCACAGTGCAGAGTGTAGAGAAAAGAGAGAAAAGAAAGCCGTTTTGGTGTCACGGGTGTTGTAACTTACACACACACATTTCTGAAATGAGAAAGGAAATTATTTTAGAGGAAGCACTAGAGTTTAGATCCCACATTTGTTGATAGGCATTCATTTATTTCTTCACTTCTGATGAAGTTTCAACAATAAACAACAAACTTTGTATTATGAGAAAGAACCAGACTCATTCTTCAGGAATCCGAAAATAAGCTCTATTTTACGAGTTATGCACGAATTCGGATTCTCCTATAAAACCTTAACTCTAACCAAGTTAAGACTGCTTTGTCCTTCATATTTATTCATGTCTAATCAAGTTTCAACGATAAACAACGTTGTACTTTGTACTTCTTCAGCAATAAGCATCTCTCGACATATGACGAAATACAGATTTTGCTATAAAATTAATTCCTTCTATCAGCCTGACTCAAAACTGTTTGTCCTCCTTATTTATCCACTTCAAATCAAGTTTCAACAATTAAAAAAATGTTGTAGTTTGAGAAAAAACTACTTAATCTTAAGCAATCAGTAGGGTAAGAAAGGGTAAGAAAAGGTGCAAATGCCAACCATACATCACTAAAAGGTGGAGCGGAAGTATTCGGCTGCAAGTAGGTGCGAATGCCTGACAATGTATGATCAAAAGAGGGAGCGGAGGTTTTCGGCTGCAAGGTCTGAATGTCCAACCATAATTTGTAAAAATCGGGGAAGAAAAGGCTCGAAAGCCCGACTATACACCATCAAAAGCGGGAGCGGAGGTGTTCGGCTGCAAGTAGGTGTGAATGTTCGACCATAATTTGTAAAAAGCGGGTAAGAAAAGGTTCGAATGCCCGACTATATATTAACCAAAGCAGGAGGAGAGGTCTTCGGATAAGAGTGGGTGAGAATTTACAACCATAATCTATAAAATGCGGTGAAAAAAAAGGTGTGAATACCCCATAGAACACTAAAAGGTAGAGCGGAAGTGTTCGGCTGCAAGAAGGTGTGAATGTCTGACCATAGTTTGTAAAAAGCGGGTAAGAAAAGGTTCGAATGCCCGAACATACACCATCAAAGGAGGGAGCGGAGGTGTTCCGCTGTAAGAAGGTGTGAATGTCCGACCATAGTTGGCAAAAAGCAGGTAAGAAAAGGTTAAAATACCCGATTGTACACAATCAATAGCGGGAGGAGAGTTGTTCCGCTACTAAAAGGTGTGAAAGTCCGACCATGGTTTGTAAAAAGCGGGTAAGAAAAGGTGCGAATGCCCGACAATGTATGATCAAAAGAGGGAGCGGAGGTTTTCGGCTGAAACAAGGTCTGAATGTCCATCCATATTTTGTAAAAATCTGGGAAGAAAAGGCTCGAAAGCCCGACTATACACCATCAACAGCTGGAGCGGAGGTGTTCAGCTGCAAGAAGGTCTGAATGTCCATCAATAATTGCTAGAAAACATGGAAGAGAATTTTCGAAAATCAAACCGCACATGATCATAAGCGGGAGAGGAGGTGTTCAAATGCAAGAAGGTGTGAATGTCCACCCATAATTACTGCAAAATGGGTAAGAAAAGGTACGAATGCCCAACCATACATGATCCTAACAGGGAGCTGAGGTGTTTGGCTGCGACAAGGTGTGTATGTCCACCCATAATTAATGAAAAGCGGGCAACAAGTAGGTTTGAATACCCATCATCAAAAGCAGGAGTGGATGTGTTCGGCTACAAGAAGGTTTGAATGTCTGACCATAGTTTGTAAAAAGCGGGTAAGAAAAGGTTCGAATGCCCGAACATACACCATCAAAGGAGGGAGCGGAGGTGTTCCGCTGTAAGAAGGTGTGAATGTCCAACCATAATTGGCAAAAAGCAGGTAAGAAAAGGTTAAAATACCCTATTGTACACAATCAATAGCGGGAGCAGAGTTGTTCCGCTACTAAAAGGTGTGAAAGTCCGACCATGAATTGTAAAAAGCGGGTGAGAAAAGGTGCGAATGCCCGACAATGTATGATCAAAAGAGGGAGCGGAGGTTTTCGGCTGAAAGAAGGTCTGAATGTCCATCCATAATTTGTAAAAAAAAATCCCTCCTTTGATGGTGTATGTTCGGGCATTCGAACCTTTTCTTACCCGCTTTTTACAAACTATGGTCAGACATTCACACCTTCTTGCAGCCGAACACTTCCGCTCTACCTTTTAGTGTTCTATGGGGTATTCACACCTTTTTTTTCACCGCATTTTATAGATTATGGTTGTAAATTCTCACCCACTCTTATCCGAAGACCTCTCCTCCTGCTTTGGTTAATATATAGTCGGGCATTCGAACCTTTTCTTACCCGCTTTTTACAAATTATGGTCGAACATTCACACCTACTTGCAGCCGAACACCTCCGCTCCCGCTTTTGATGGTGTATAGTCGGGCTTTCGAGCCTTTTCTTCCCCGGTTTTTACAAATTATGGTTGGACATTCAGACCTTGCAGCCGAAAACCTCCGCTCCCTCTTTTGATCATACATTGTCAGGCATTCGCACCTACTTGCAGCCGAATACTTCCGCTCCACCTTTTAGTGATGTATGGTTGGCATTTGCACCTTTTCTTACCCTTTCTTACCCTACTGATTGCTTAAGATTAAGTTGTTTTTTCTCAAACTACAACATTTTTTTGATTGTTGAAACTTGATTTGAAGTGGATAAATAAGGAGGACAAACAGTTTTGAGTCAGGCTGATAGAAGGAATTAATTTTATAGCAAAATCTGTATTTCGTCATATGTCGAGAGATGCTTATTGCTGAAGAAGTACAAAGTACAACGTTGTTTATCGTTGAAACTTGATTAGACATGAATAAATATGAAGGACAAAGCAGTCTTAACTTGGTTAGAGTTAAGGTTTTATAGGAGAATCCGAATTCGTGCATAACTCGTAAAATAGAGCTTATTTTCGGATTCCTGAAGAATGAGTCTGGTTCTTTCTCATAATACAAAGTTTGTTGTTTATTGTTGAAACTTCATCAGAAGTGAAGAAATAAATGAATGCCTATCAACAAATGTGGGATCTAAACTCTAGTGCTTCCTCTAAAATATTTTCCTTTCTCAATTCAGAAATGTGTGTGTGTAAGTTACAACACCCGTGACACCAAAACGGCTTTCTTTTCTCTCTTTTCTCTACACTCTGCACTGTGAGAACACACACCAAATCAGAAAGGCTTTTTTCTCTCTTTTCTACATTATGGACTGTGGGGACACAAAACCGCTCTCTCTTTTTTTTTTGATTGTGTGCCAGGGCGTTGTCTCACGTATTAGATTATGCTTACGATACGAATGGGTTTATCAGTCACATCAGAATCCATACATACTGATCCTCCTGTAATAAAATGGTCGGATCTTATCAAACACACTTTGTTTCTTGTGACAATCAAGTCAGCGAAACAGCGTATACACGTCAAGACACTGAATCAAGTTTGCCACAAGAACTCATAAGTTTGGCAGTATTGCTCTGCCGTCAGCAATCATACACCCATTTTATTTTCGTGAGACATGTGCAGGCACCTGTTCATCTACTGTTCTATCACTATGAATTAGTTTATCTATTATCAATAAGGATACTTCTACAACTACTATCAAAGTATGTCCAGACTTCTTATGTTGTCAGTTGCTATATATGAATAAGTGGGTAGCTACTGACAAGCATTAAGCATGTCACACAGCCCAAACATATAACATTTCAGGACACACCACACAGTTAACAACCACCGTGAAGTGTCAAAGCCCAAACATGTAACATTCAACAGGACACTTACACAACACATTCAAATCAAACAGTCAGACAACATACAAGAACATATACCCCAGCCGGCATTGCTCCCTGCCTATTTTCCTACAGCTCACTATGTGTGCGCACACCTTTATTCACAAACTCTTCAACTTATACTCTTTTACCAAAGCTGCTACAGCTCGATTGGCCGAATACCCTTAGATCCTATTTCGGTGAATTTGACATCTGCCTTACATGTAACAGATTAGCGGTTTAGCAGTTTTAATTTAGTTTGAGTGAAGGAATTCATTTTATAGCAAAATCCGAAATCGTGAAGAACTCATGAAAGTAAGCTTATTCTCGGATTCCTGAAACTTTAGATTTGCTCTTTCTTTTACTGCAAAGTACAACGTTGTTTTTTTTTTGTTTAAATCTTTCTAGACATGGTAAATATGAAGGACAAAGCAGTTTTAACATAGTTTGAGTGAAGGAGTTCATTTTATAGATAAAATCCCAAGAGTCTGCTGAGAAAAGAGAGTGAATGCGAAGTAGACTTTAACACGGCTCTGGGAGCGAGCCGAGTGTGGGCTAACCGGGAGAATTGCTTGAAAGAAACGCGACACCGAATGAGCGGTCAGAACAAAGCCTCAATACGGTGTTCCCGTGGTGTTTTTGTTGCTGCCTTGTCGATTGCACAGGGGCAAGCGTTTCAACCAAGCAACGCTCACCATGGGGAAGGTGGCTATGGCAACTAGCCTGATGCCCTGCTCCCGCAGTGACGGATAATCGTACTCTGGTTTCTCTTCATAACATACAAGTCTTTCGCCTTTTACTAAAGACTTTCGTGGAGAGCAGCACTAATGAGTTGTTTCTATTTTTGGCAGGCTTTACCTTTGCGGGTGAAGCCCTTTCTGTCTGTGCAAAAGAAATCTTGTTACTGTGCAGAGTGACTTCTCTGAGTAGAGTCGCCTTACTTGTTGCGATTGTGCCGATGTTCGAAGCTGGAGTGCAAAGTTGTTGCTTGAATGGTGCTTGCTGGAGCATGCGGGAGTGCAAAGTTATACCATTTAAAAGGGCTGAAGAGTGCTCAGTGCAGCGGGTGGGCGGAGGTGCAACGTGACACTCTGGCCACCTATGGCCATAAAAAGAACACTGCTACAAGTGCGCATTGTGCCAGCAAGGGCCCTCGGACCTGAAACAGTGGACAGTTATCGCTTCTCGGCCTTTTGGCTAAGATCAAGTGTAGTATCTGTTCTTATCAGTTTAATGTGTCCTCTATACGAGGACTACATATTAAATGGATTTTTAAGAATAGGAGTTGAAAAAGAAGCTTGCTCCGTTCACTCCAAGCATCGACCCAGTACTGCAGTGCCGCTGGGAACGGTGCGCTCTTCTCTGCTCTTGTGAAAAAGCAAACAGCGGTGCAGGATGGAAGTTTCAGGGAGCCCAAGATGAAACTTTCTTTTAATCTGCTGAGAAAAGAGAGTGAATGCGAAGTAGACTTTAACACAGCTCTGGAAGCGAGCCGAGTGTGGGCTAACCGGGAGAATTGCTTGAAAGAAACGCGACACCGAATGAGTGGTCAGAACAAAGCCTCAATACGGTGTTCCCGTGGTGTTTGTGGCTTCCTTGTCTTTTGCACAGAGTAAAAGACAAGGCAGCCATCGAATAGGGCCCGATTGTTCCTACTTGGTCAGCCGAGGAGCAAGGGGGGGGAGCAAGCGTCTCAACCAAGCAAATCTCACCAAGTAGGAACAATCGGGCCCTATTCGATTGCTGCAACACCTGAAAGAGATATTGATGCGAGACCCGATCAAAAGCTTTTTCAAAGTCTAAATTTAAGATGACAAGCCGGGTGTTTCTGTCTCTAGCGTAATCAATGATGTCTCGAATCAGTACGAGGCTGTCGGTGAGTTGTCTCTCTGAGATGGCAAAAGCCTGGTCTGGGTGAATTACCTCCTCTAAAACAGAGGACATCCGTGTCGTTAAAACCTTGCTAAAAAGTTTACAGTCAAAGTTTAAAAGTGTGATGGGCCTCCAATTCTTTAGGTCAGTCTTATCATTTTTATAAGAAGTGAAGAAATAAATGAAAGCCTATCAACAAATGTTGGATCTAAACTCTAGTGCTTCCTCTAAAATAATTTCCTTTCTCAATTTAGAAATGTGTGTGTGTAAGTCACAACACCCGTGACACCAAAACGGCTTTCTTTTCTCTACACTCTGCACTGTGAGCACACACACCAAATCAGAAAGGCTTTTTTCTCTCTTTTCTACATTATGGACTGTGGGGACACAAAACCGCTCTCTCTTTTTTTTTTTATCGTGTGCCAGGGCGTTGTCTCACGTATTAGATTGTGCTTAAGATACGAATGGGTTTTATCAGTCACATCAGAATCCATACATACTGATCCTCCCGTAATAAAATGGTCGGATCTTATCAAACACACTTTGTTTCTTGTGACAATCAAGTCAGCGAAACAGCGTATACACGTCAAGACACTGAATCAAGTTTGCCACAAGAACTCATAAGTTTGGCAGTATTGCTCTGCCGTCAGCAATCATACATCCATTTTATTTTCGTGAGACATGTGCAGGCACCTGTTCATCTACTGTTCTATCACTATGAATTAGTTTATCTATTATCAATAAGGATACTTCTACAACTACTCTATCAAAGTATGTCCGGACTTCTTACGTTGTCAGTTGCTATATATGAATAAGTGGGTAGCTACTGAGAAGCATTAAGCATGTCACACAGCCCAAACATATAACATTTCAGGACACACCACACAGTTAACAACCACAGTGAAGCGTGTCAAAGCCCAAACATGTAACATTCAACAGGACACTTACACAACACATTCAAATCAAACAGTCAGACAACATACAAGAACATATACCCCAGTCAGCATTGCTCCCTGCCTATTTTCCTACAGCTCACCATGTGTGCGCACACCTTTATTGGCAAGCGTCTGTGTTGGCGCGACCATATTCTGGGAGCTACTGTACCCCCAGAAGGTACCCATCCCGCCCCACCCCACTCAACCCAACCCCACTCCGGAGGACCTCTACAAAAAACAAACAAACAACAACAAAAAACAAACAAACAAACCACCCGGTCACACCAGTCGCAGCAGCCCGGGCCTGAGACCCACCATCACCCAGGCCCCCCCAGAGCCCCCCTCAACAGGTGCGCTCTTGTGAAAAAGCAAACAGCGGCAGCAACAAAAACACAACGGGAACACCGTATTGAGGCTTTGTTCTGACCGCTCATTTGGTATGGCGTTTCTTTCAAGCAATTCTCCCGGTTAGCCGACACTCGGCTCGCTCCCATAGCCGGGTTAAAGTCTACATCGCATTCACTCTCTTTTCTCAGCAGACTAAAAGAAAGTTTCATCTTGGGCTCCCTGAAACTTGCATCCTGCACCGCTGTTTGCTTTTTCACAAGAGTAGAGAAGAGCGCACCGTTCCCAGCGTCACTGCAGTACGGGGTCAATGCTTGGAGTGAACGGAGCAAGCTACTTTTTCAACTCCTATTGCTAAAAATCCATTTAATATGTAGTCCTCGTATAGAGGACATATCAGATATTAAACTGATAAGAACAGATACTACACTTGATCTTAGCCAAAAGGCCGAGAAGCGACAACTGTCCACTGGTTCACGTCCGAGGGCCCTTCCTGGCACAATGCGCACTTGTCCGCTAACACCCCTGTTCTTTTTATGGCCATAGGTGGCCAGAGTGTCACTTTGCACCTCCGCCCACCCGCTGCACTGAGCACTCTTCAGCCCTTTTAAATGGTATAACTTTGCACTCCCGCACGCTCCAGCAAGCACCATTCAAGCAACAACTTTGCACTCCAGCTTCGAACATCGGCACAGTCGCAACAAGTAAGGCGACTCTACTCAGAGAAGTCACTCTGCACAGTAACAAGATTTCTTTTGCACAGACAGAAAGGGCTTCACCCGCAAAGGTAAAGCCTGCCAAAAATAGAAACAACTCATTAGTGCTGCTCTCCACAGAAGTCTTTAGTAAAAGGTGAAAGACTTGTACGTTATGAAGAGAAACCAGAGTACGATTATCCGTCACTGCGGGAGCAGGGCATCAGGCTAGTTGGCATAGCCACCTTCCCCATGGTGAGCTTTGCTTGGTTGCTTGGTTGAAACGCTTGCTCCCCCCCCCCCCCCCCCCCCCCTTGCTCCTCGGCTGACCAAGTAGGAACAATCGGGCCCTATTCGATGGCTGCCTTGTCTTTTACTCTGTGCAAAAGACAAGGCAGCAACAAAAACACCACGGGAACACCGTATTGAGGCTTTGTTCTGACCGCTCATTCGGTGTCGCGTTTCTTTCAAGCAATTCTCCCGGTTAGCCCGCACTCGGCTCGCTCCCAGAGCCGTGTTAAAGTCTACTTCGCATTCACTCTCTTTTCTCAGCAGACTCTTGGGATTTTATCAATAAAATGAATTCCTTCACTCAAACTATGTTAAAACTGCTTTGTCCTTCATATTTACCATGTCTTGAAAGATTTAAACAAAAAAACCAACGTTGTACTTTGCAGTAAAAGAAATAGCAAATCTAAAGTTTCAGGAATCCGAGAATAAGCTTACTTTCATGAGTTCTTCACGATTTCGGATTTTGCTATAAAATGAATTCCTTCACTCAAACTAAATTAAAACTGCTAAACCGCTAATCTGTTACATGTAAGGCAGATGTCAAATTCACCGAATTAGGATTATTCGGTATTCGGCCAATCGAGCTGTAGCAGCTTCGGTAAAAGAGTATAAGTTGAAGAGTTTGTGAATAAAGGTGTGCGCACACATAGTGAGCTGTAGGAAAATAGGCAGGGAGCAATGCCGGCTGGGGTATATGTTCTTGTATGTTGTCTGACTGTTTGATTTGAATGTGTTGTGTAAGTGTCCTGTTGAATGTTACATGTTTGGGCTTTGACACTTCACGGTGGTTGTTAACTGTGTGGTGTGTCCTGAAATGTTATATGTTTGGGCTGTGTGACATGCTTAATGCTTGTCAGTAGCTACCCACTTATTCATATATAGCAACTGACAACATAAGAAGTCTGGACATACTTTGATAGTAGTTGTAGAAGTATCCTTATTGATAATAGATAAACTAATTCATAGTGATAGAACAGTAGATGAACAGGTGCCTGCACATGTCTCACGAAAATAAAATGGGTGTATGATTGCTGACGGCAGAGCAATACTGCCAAACTTATGAGTTCTTGTGGCAAACTTGATTCAGTGTCTTGACGTGTATACGCTGTTTCGCTGACTTGATTGTCACAAGAAACAAAGTGTGTTTGATAAGATCCGACCATTTTATTACGGGAGGATCAGTATGTATGGATTCTGATGTGACTGATAAACCCATTCGTATCGTAAGCATAATCTAATACGTGAGACAACGCCCTGGCACACAATCAAAAAAAAAAAGAGAGAGCGGTTTTGTGTCCCCACAGTCCATAATGTAGAAAAGAGAGAAAAAAGCCTTTCTGATTTGGTGTGTGTTCTCACAGTGCAGAGTGTAGAGAAAAGAGAGAAAAGAAAGCCGTTTTGGTGTCACGGGTGTTGTAACTTACACACACACATTTCTGAATTGAGAAAGGAAATAATTTTAGAGGAAGCACTAGAGTTTAGATCCCACATTTGTTGATAGGCATTCATTTATTTCTTCACTTCTGATGAAGTTTCAACAATAAACAACAAACTTTGTATTATGAGAAAGAACCAGACTCATTCTTCAGGAATCCGAAAATAAGCTCTATTTTACGAGTTATGCACGAATTCGGATTCTCCTATAAAACCTTAACTCTAACCAAGTTAAGACTGCTTTGTCCTTCATATTTATTCATGTCTAATCAAGTTTCAACGATAAACAACGTTGTACTTTGTACTTCTTCAGCAATAAGCATCTCTCGACATATGACGAAATACAGATTTTGCTATAAAATTAATTCCTTCTATCAGCCTGACTCAAAACTGTTTGTCCTCCTTATTTATCCACTTCAAATCAAGTTTCAACAATTAAAAAAATGTTGTAGTTTGAGAAAAAACAACTTAATCTTAAGCAATCAGTAGGGTAAGAAAGGGTAAGAAAAGGTGCAAATGCCAACCATACATCACTAAAAGGTGGAGCGGAAGTATTCGGCTGCAAGTAGGTGCGAATGCCTGACAATGTATGATCAAAAGAGGGAGCGGAGGTTTTCGGCTGCAAGGTCTGAATGTCCAACCATAATTTGTAAAAACCGGGGAAGAAAAGGCTCGAAAGCCAGACTATACACCATCAAAAGCGGGAGCGGAGGTGTTCGGCTGCAAGTAGGTGTGAATGTTCGACCATAATTTGTAAAAAGCGGGTAAGAAAAGGTTCGAATGCCCGACTATATATTAACCAAAGCAGGAGGAGAGGTCTTCGGATAAGAGTGGGTGAGAATTTACAACCATAATCTATAAAATGCGGTGAAAAAAAAGGTGTGAATACCCCATAGAACACTAAAAGGTAGAGCGGAAGTGTTCGGCTGCAAGAAGGTGTGAATGTCTGACCATAGTTTGTAAAAAGCGGGTAAGAAAAGGTTCGAATGCCCGAACATACACCATCAAAAGAGGGAGCGGAGGTGTTCCGCTGTAAGACGGTGTGAATGTCCAACCATAGTTGGTAAAAAGCGGGTAAGAAAAGGTTAAAATACCCGACTGTACACAATCAATAGCGGGAGCGGAGTTGTTCGGCTACAAGAAGGTGTGAAAGTCCGACCATGGTTTGTAAAAAGCGGGTAAGAAAAGGTGCGAATGCCCGACAATGTATGATCAAAAGAGGGAGTGGAGGTTTTCGGCTGCAAGAAGGTCTGAATGTCCAACCATAATTTGTAAAAACCGGGGAAGAAAAGGCTCGAAAGCCCGACTATACACCATCAAAAGTGGGAGCGGAGGTGTTCAGCTTCAAGACGGTCTGAATGTCCATCAATAATTGCTAGAAAACATGAAAGAAAATTTTCGAATATCAAACTGCACATGATCATAAGCAGGAGAGGAGGTGTTCAGCTGCAAGAAGGTGTGAATGTCTACCCATAATTACTGAAAAATGGGTAAGAAAAGGTGCGAATGCCTAACCATACATCATCAAAAGAGGGAGCGGAGGTGTTCCGCTGTAAGACGGTGTGAATGTCCAACCATAGATGGTAAAAAGCGGGTAAGAAAAGGTTAAATTACCCGACTGTACACAATCAAAAGAGGGAGCGGAGTTGTTCAGCTAAGAGAAGGTGTGAAAGTCCGACCTTGGTTTGTAAAAAGCGGGTAAGAAAAGGTTCGTATGCCCGAATATACACCATCAAAAGCGGAAGCGGAGGTGTTCGGCTGCAAGATATTGTGAACGTCCGACCAAAGTTTTTAAAAAGCAGTTAAGAAAAGGTTCGACTATCTAACCAAACATAAGAATGAGTCTTTTCCACTGTAGAATGCCCGACTATAGACCATCAAATGCGGGAGCGGAGGTGTTCGGCTCTGAGTAGGTGTGAATGTCCGACCATAATTGCTGAAGAATGTGTTAGAAAAGGTAAGAATGCTGGACCATACATCATCAAAAGCGGTAGAGATGGTGTTCGGCTGCAAAAAGGTGTGACTGTTCGACTAAAGTTTGTAAAAAGTGGGTAAGACAAAGTGCGAATGCCTGACAATGTATGATCAAAAGCGGGAGCGGAGGTGTTCAGCTGCAAGAAGGTCTACATGTCCATCAATAATTGCTAGAAAACATGAAAGAAACTTTTCGAAAATCAAACCGCACATGATCATAAGTGGGATAGGAGGTGTTCAGCTGCAAGGTGTGAATGTCCACCCATAATTCCTGAAAAATGGGCAAAAAAAGGTGTGAATGCCCAACCATACATCATCAAAAGCAGGAGTGGAAGTTTTCAGCTACAAGAAGGTGTGAACGTCCAACCAAAATATGTAAAAAGAAGTTAAGAAAAGGTTCGAATATCCAACCAAACATAATCAAAAGCGGGAGCAGAGCTGTTCGACTGCAAGTAGGTGTGAATGTCAGATCATAATTTGCAAAAAGCTGATGAGAAAGGGTGAGAATGCCCGACTATACATCATCAAATGCGGGAGCGGAGTTGTTTGGCTGTGAGTAGGTGTGAATCTCCGACCATAATTGCTGAAAAATGTGTTAGAAAAGGTAAAAATGCCGGTCCATACATCATCAAAAGCTAGAGAGGTTGTGTTCGGCTGCAAGTAGGTGTGAATGTCCAGCCATAATTACTCACAAACGGGTAAGAAAAGGTAGTATTGCCAGACCATATATGATCAAAACAGGGAGCGGAGGTGGTTCAGCTGCAAGAAGGTTTGAATGTCAAACTAAAGTTCAAATATATTAACAAAAGCGGGAGGAGAGGTCTTCGGATGAAATTGGTTGAAAATTTCCAACCATAATGTATAAAATGCGGTGAAAAAAAAGGTGTGATAGAACACTAAAAGGTGGAGCGGAAGTGTTCGGCTGCAAGAAGGTGTGAATGTCCGACTATATTTGGTGAAAAGCAGGTGAAGCAAGGTCTGAATGCCCAACCTTACATCATCAAAAGCAAGATCAGAGTTGTTTGGCTGCAAGAAGGCCATAGTTTGCCAAAAGCGGGTAAGGTGCGAATGTCCGACTAAATATCAACAAAATTTGGGGCGGAAGTTTTCGGATGCAAGTGGGTGGGAATATCCCACCATACAAGTATGGTGGAGAGGAAGCTGTGAATAACCGACCATAGTTTGGAAAAAGCGGGTAAGAAAAGGTTTGAATGCCCGAACATACACCATCAAAAGAGGGAGCGGAGGTGTTCCGCTGTACGAAGGTGTGAATGTCCGACCATACTTGGTAAAAAGCGGGTAAGAAAAGGTTAAAATACCCGACTGTACACAATCAATAGCGGGAGCGGATGTGTTCGGCTACAAGAAGGTGTGACAGTCCGACCATGGTTTGTAAAAAGCGGGTAAGAAAAGGTGCGAATGTCCGAAAATGTATGATCAAAAGAGAGAGCGGAGGTTTTCGGATACACGAAGGTTTGAATGTCCTACCATAGTTTGTAAATAGCGGGTAAGAAAAGGTTCGAATGCCCGACTATACACCATAAAAAGCGGGAGCGGAGGTGTTCCGCTGTAAGACGGTGTGAATGTCCGACCATAGTTGGTAAAAAGCGGGTAAGAAAAGGTTAAAATACCCGACTATACACAATCAATAGCGGGAGCGGAAGTGTTCGGCTACAAGAAGGTGTGAAGAAGATGCAGTAGAAGAAGTTGAAATCCATCTACACATTGATAAATATGAAGGACAAAGCAGTTCCCACTTGCCCATAAGAAAATAAGCTTATTCTCGGATTCCTGATCCTTCAGTGTTGCTCTTTCTTCTACTGCAAAATACAGTGTTGTTCTTTGTTGAAGTCGATCTAGACATTGATAAATATGAAGGAAAAAGCAGTTTTAACTTGGTTTGAGTGAATGAATTCATTTTATACATAAAATCCGAAATCGTGCAGAACTCATGAAAATAAGCTTATTCTCGGATTCCTAAAACTTTTGATTGGCTCTTTCTTTTACTGCAAAGTACAACGTTGTTTTTTTGTTTAAATCTATCGAGACATTGATAAATATGAAGGTAAAAGCCGTTTTAACATAGTTTGAGTGAAGGAATTGATTTTATAGAAAAAATCCCAAATCATGCAGAACTCCTCAAAAGGGGCGTATGGCTTAATCACAAGTGTGGTTCTTTCTCATTCAGGGTAGTATGAGGAAGTTTATGCTTGAAATATATGTAGAAATGGGTACATATGAAGGACAAAGCAGTGTTAACTTAGTTTGAGAGAAGGAATTCATTTTATACATAAAATCCCAAATCATGCAGAACGTATGAAAAGAAGCTTATTCTCGGATTCCTGATCCTTCAGTTTTGCTCTTTCTTCTACTGCAAAATACAATGTTGTTCTTTGTTGAAGTCGATCTAGACATTGATAAATATGAAGGAAAAAGCAGTTTTAACTTGGTTTGAGTGAATGAATTCATTTTATACATAAAATCCGTAATCGTGCAGAACTCATGAAAGTAAGCTTATTCTCGGATTCCTAAAACTTTTGATTTGCTCTTTCTTTTATTGCAAAGTACAACGTTGTTTTTTTGTTTAAATCTATTGAGACATTGATAAATATGAAGGTAAAAGCCGTTTTAACATAGTTTGAGTGAAGGAATTAATTGTATAGATAAAATCCCAAATCATGCAGAACTCCTCAAAAGGGAGGTATGGCTTAATCACAAGTGTGGCTCTTTCTCATTCAGGGTAGTATGAGGAAGTTTATGCTTGAAATATATGTAGAAATGGGTACATATGAAGGACAAAGCAGTGTTAACTTAGTTTGCGTGAAGAAATTCATTTTATACATAAAATCCGAAATCGTGCAGAACTCATGAAAATAAGCTTATTCTCGGATTCCTAAAACTTTTGATTTGCACTTTCTTTTACTGCAAAGTACAACGTTGTTTTTTGTTGAAATCTATCTAGACATTGATAAATACCAGCCGAAACTCTGCTGCCGCTTTTGATAATTTATGGTTGGGCATTCTTACCTTTTCTTACCCGCTTTTTACAAATTATGATCTTAGATTCACACCTACTTGCACTACTTACTACCTTCTCATCCACTTATGATCATGTGCGGTTGGGCTTTCGCACCTTTTCTTACCCATTTTTCAGTCATTATGGGTGGACATTCAGACCTTCTTGCAGCTGAACCACCTCCGCTCCCTGTTTTGATCATATATGGTCTGGCAATAGTACCTTTTCTTACCCATTTTTCAGCAATTATGGTCGGACATTCACACCTACTCACAGACGAACACCTCCGCTCCCACATTTGATAGTGTATAGTCCGGCATTCTCACCCTTTCTCATCAGCTTTTTGCAAATTATGATCTGATATTCACACCTACTTGCAGTCGAACAGCTCTGCTCCCACTTTTGATTATGTTTGGTTGGATATTCGAACATTTTCTTAATGCTTTTTACAAACTTTGGTTGGACGTTCACACCGTCTTGCAGCCGAACACCTCCGCTTCCGCTTTTGATGGTGTATAGTCGGGCATTCGAGCCTTTTCTTACCCACCTATTACTTACTATGGTTGGACATTCAAACCTTCTTGTAGCCGAACACATCCGCTCCTGCTTTTGATGATGTATGATTTGGCATTCGCACCTTTTCTTACCCATTTTTCAGTAATTATTGGTCGGACATTCAGACCTTCTTGCACCTGAACACCTCTGCTCCCGCTTTTGATGGTGTATAGTTGGGCTTTCGAGCCTTTTCTTCCCCGATTTTTACAAATTACGGTTGGACATTCAGACCTTGCAGCCGAAAACCTCCGCTCCCTCTTTTGATCATACATTGTCGGGCATTCGCCCCTTGTCTTACACGGTTTTTACAAACTTTAGTCAGACATTCACACCTTGCAGCTGAACCACCTCCACTCCCTGTTTTGATCATGTGTGATCTGGAAATACTACCTTTTCTTCCCCCGTTTGTGAGTAATTATGGCTGGACATTCACATCTACTTGCAGCCGAAAAACAATCTCTCCCGCTTTTGATGATGTGTTGTCCGGCATTCTAGTCTTTTCTATCACATTTTTCAGCAATTATGATCTGACATTCACACCTACTTGCAGTCGAACAGCTCTGCTCCCGCTTTTGATTATGTTCGGTTGGGTATTCAAACCTTTTCTTAACTGCTTTTTACAAACTTTGGTCGGACGTTCACACCTTCTTGCAGCCGAACACCCCCGCTTCCGCTTTTGATGGTATATATTCGGGTATTCGAACCTTCTCTTACCCGCTTTTTACAAACCATGGTTGGACTTTCATACCTTCTTGTAGCTGAACAACTCCACTCCTGCTTTTGATAATTTATGGTTGGACATTCGCATCTTTTCCTACCAATTTTTCAGTAATTATGGGTGGATATTCACATCTTCTTGCAGCTGAACACCTCCTCTCCCGCTAATGATCATGTAAGGTTTGATATTCGAAAATTTTCTTTCATGTTTTAAAGCAATTATTAATGGACATTCACACCTACTTGCAGCCGAACACCACCTCTCCCGCTTTTGATGATGTATGATTTGGCATTCGCACCTTTTCTTACCCATTTTTCAGTAATTACTGGTCGGACATTCAGACCTTCTTGCACCTGAACACCTCTGCTCCCGCTTTTGATGGTGTATAGTTGGGCTTTCGAGCCTTTTCTTCCCCGATTTTTACAAATTACGGTTGGACATTCAGACCTTGCAGCCGAAAACCTCCGCTCCCTCTTTTGATCATACATTGTCGGGCATTCGCCCCTTGTCTTACACGGTTTTTACAAACTTTAGTCAGACATTCACACCTTGCAGCTGAACCACCTCCACTCCCTGTTTTGATCATGTGTGGTCTGGAAATACTACCTTTTCTTCCCCCGTTTGTGAGTAATTATGGCTGGACATTCACATCTACTTGCAGCCGAAAAACAATCTCTCCCGCTTTTGATGATGTGTTGTCCGGCATTCTAGTCTTTTCTATCACATTTTTCAGCAATTATGATCTGACATTCACACCTACTTGCAGTCGAACAGCTCTGCTCCCGCTTTTGATTATGTTCGGTTGGGTATTCAAACCTTTTCTTAACTGCTTTTTACAAACTTTGGTCGGACGTTCACACCTTCTTGCAGCCGAACACCCCCGCTTCCGCTTTTGATGGTATATATTCGGGTATTCGAACCTTCTCTTACCCGCTTTTTACAAATCATGGTTGGACTTTCATACCTTCTTGTAGCTGAACAACTCCACTCCTGCTTTTGATAATTTATGGTTGGACATTCGCATCTTTTCCTACCAATTTTTCAGTAATTATGGGTGGATATTCACATCTTCTTGCAGCTGAACACCTCCTCTCCCGCTAATGATCATGTAAGGTTTGATATTCGAAAATTTTCTTTCATGTTTTAAAGCAATTATTAATGGACATTCACACCTACTTGCAGCCGAACACCACCTCTCCCGCTTTTGATGATGTATGGACCGGCATTCTTACCTTTTCTAACACATTTTTCAGCAATTATGGTTGGAGAATCACACCTACTCACAGCCGAACAACTCCGCTAACGCATTTGATGGTGTATAGTCGGGATTTCTCACCCTTTTTCATCAGCTTTTTGCAAATTATTCTCTGACATTCACACCTACTTGCAGTCGAACAGCTCTGCTCCCGCTTTTGATTATGTTTGGTTAGATATTCGAACCTTTTCTTAACTGCTTTTTTACAAACTTTGGTCGGACGTTCACACCTTCTTGCAGCCGAACACCTACGCTTCCGGTTTTGATAGTGTATATTCGGGCATACGAACCTTTTCTTACCCGCTTTTTACAAACCATGGTCGGACTTTCACACCTTCTTGTAGCCGAACACATCCGCTCCCGCTATTGATTGTGTACAGTCGGGTATTTTAACCTTTTCTTACCCGCTTTTTACCAACTATGGTCGGACATTCACACCTTCGTACAGCGGAACACCTCCGCTCCCTCTTTTGATGGTGTATGTTCGGGTATTCAAACCTTTTCTTACCCGCTTTTTCCAAACTATGGTCGGCTATTCACAGCTTCCTCTCCACCATACTTGTATGGTTGGATATTCACACCCACTTGCATCCGAAGACCTCTGCCCCAAATTTTGTTGATATTTAGTCGGACATTCGCACCTTACCCGCTTTTGGCAAACTATTGCCTTCTTGCAGCCAAACACATCTGATCTCGCTTTTGATGATGTAAGGTTGGGCATTCAGACCTTGCTTCACCTGCTTTTCACCAAATATAGTCGGACATTCACACCTTCTTGCAGCCGAACACTTCCGCTCCACCTTTTAGTGTTCTATCACACCTTTTTTTCACCGCATTTTATACATTATGGTCGGAAATTTTCAACCACTCTCATCCGAAGACCTCTCCTCCCGCTTTCTTTAATATATTTGAACTTTAGTCGGAGACATTCAAACCTTCTTGCAGCTGAACCACCTCCGCTCCCTGTTTTGATCATATATGGTCTGGCAATACTACCTTTTCTTACCCGTTTGTGAGTAATTATGGCTGGACATTCACACCTACTTGCAGCCGAACACAACCTCTCTCGCTTTTGATGATGTATGGACCGGCATTTTTACCTTTTCTAACACATTTTTCAGCAATTATGGTCGGAGATTCACACCTACTCACAGCCGAACAACTCCGCTCCCGCATTTGATGATGTATAGTCGGGCATTCTCACCCTTTCTCATCAGCTTTTTGCAAATTATGATCTGACATTCACACCTACTTGCAGTCGGAAAGCTCTGCTCCCGCTTTTGATTATGTTTGGTTGGATATTCGAACCTTTTCTTAACTGCTTTTTACATATTTTGGTTGGACGTTCACACCTTCTTGTAGCCGAACACTTCCACTCCTGCTTTTGATGACGTATGGTTGGGCATTCACACCTTTTTTTTGCCCATTTTTCAGGAATTATGGGTGGACATTCACACCTTGCAGCTGAACACCTCCTATCCCACTTATGATCATGTGCGGTTTGATTTTCGAAAAGTTTCTTTCATGTTTTCTAGCAATTATTGATGGACATGTAGACCTTCTTGCAGCTGAACACCTCCGCTCCCGCTTTTGATCATACATTGTCAGGCATTCGCACCTTGTCTTACCCACTTTTTACAAACTTTAGTCGAACAGTCACACCTACTTGCAGCCGAACACAACCTCTCTCGCTTTTGATGATGTATGGACCGGCATTCTTACCTTTTCTAACACATTTTTCAGCAATTATGGTCGGAGATTCACACCTACTCACAGCCGAACAACTCCGCTCCCGCATTTGATGGTGTATAGTCGGGCATTCTCACCCTTTCTCATCAGCTTTTTGCAAATTATGATCTGACATTCACACCTACTTGCAGTCGAACAGCTCTGCTCCCGCTTTTGATTATGTTTGGTTGGATATTCGAACCTTTTCTTAACTGCTTTTTACAAACTTTGGTTGGACGTTCACACCTTCTTGTAGCCGAACACATGCACTCCTGCTTTTGATGATGTATGGTTGGGCATTCGCACCTTTTTTTTACCCATTTTTCAGGTATTATGGGTGGACATTCACACCTTCTTGCAGCTGAACACCTCCTCTCCCACTTATGATCATGTGTGGTTTGATTTTCGAAAATTTTCTTTCATGTTTTCTAGCAATTATTGATGGACATTTAGACCTTCTTGCAGCTGAACACCACCTCTCCCGATTTTGATGATGTATGGACCGGCATTTTTACCTTTTCTAACACATTTTTCAGCAATTATGGTCGGAGATTCACACCTACTCACAGCCGAACAACTCCGCTCCCGCATTTGATGATGTATAGTCGGGCATTCTCACCCTTTCTCATCAGCTTTTTGCAAATTATGATCTGACATTCACACCTACTTCCAGTTGAACAGCTCTGCTCCCGTTTTTGATTATGTTTGGTTAGATATTCGAACCTTTTCTTAACTGCTTTTTACAAACTTTGGTCGGACGTTCACACCTTCTTGCAGCCGAACACCTACGCTTCCGGTTTTGATAGTGTATATTCGGGCATACGAACCTTTTCTTACCCGCTTTTTACAAACCAAGGTCGGACTTTCACACCTTCTCTTAGCTGAACAACTCCGCTCCCTCTTTTGATTGTGTACAGTCGGGTAATTTAACCTTTTCTTACCCGCTTTTTACCATCTATGGTCGGACATTCACACCGTCTTACAGCGGAACACCTCCGCTCCCTCTTTTGATGATGTATGGTTAGGCATTCGCACCTTTTCTTACCCATTTTTCAGTAATTATGGGTAGACATTCACACCTTCTTGCAGCTGAACACCTCCTCTCCCGCTTATGATCATGTGCAGTTTGATATTCGAAAATTTTCTTTCATGTTTTCTAGCAATTATTGATGGACATTCAGACCGTCTTGCAGCTGAACACCTCCGCTCCCACTTTTGATGGTGTATAGTCGGGCTTTCGAGCCTTTTCTTCCCCCTTTTTTACAAATTATGGTTGGACATTCAGACCTTCTTGCAGCCGAAAACCTCCACTCCCTCTTTTGATCATACATTGTCGGGCATTCGCACCTTTTCTTACCCGCTTTTTACAAACCATGGTCGGACTTTCACACCTTTTAGTAGCCGAACAACTCCGCTCCCGCTATTGATTGTGTACAGTCGGGTATTTTAACCTTTTCTTACCCGCTTTTTACCAACTATGGTTGGACATTCACACCTTCTTACAGCAGAACACCTCCGCTCCCTCTTTTGATTATGTATGGTTTGACATTCGCACCTTCTCTCACCCGCCTTTTACTATGGTCGGCCATTCACAGCTTCCTCTCCACCATACTTGTATGGTGGGATATTCACACCCACTTGCATCCGAAGACCTCCGCCCCCACTTTTGTTGATATTTAGTCGGTCATTCGCAGCTTACCCGCTTTTGGCAAACTATGGCCTTCTTGCAGCCAAACACCTCTGATCTCGCTTTTGATGATGTAAGGTTGGGCATTCAGACCTTGCTTCACCTGCTTTTCACCAAATATAGTCGGACATTCACACCTTCTTGCAGCCGAACACTTCCGCTTTTAGTGTTCTATGAGGCATTCACATATTTTTTTTTCACCGTATTTTATAGATTATGGTTGGAAATTCTCACCCACTCTCATCCGAAGACCTCTCCTCCCGCTTTTGTTAATATATAGTCGGGCATTCGAACCTTTTCTTACCCGCTTTTTACAAATTATGGTCGAACATTCACACCTACTTGCAGCTGAATACTTCCGCTCCACCTTTTAGGTATGTATGGTTGGCATTTGCACCTCTTTTTATACTGATTGCTGAAGATTAAGTTGTTCTTTCTCAAACTACAAATTTTTTTTAATTGTTGAAACTTGATTTGAAGTGGATAAATAAGCAGGACAAACAGTTTTAAGTCAGGCTGATAGAAGGAATTAATTTTATAGCAAAATCTGTATTTCGTCATATGTCGAGAGATGCTTATTGCTGAAGAAGTTCTTTCTCATTCTACAAAGTACAACGTTGTTTATCGTTGAAACTTGATTAGACATGAATAAATATGAAGGACAAGGCAGTCTTAACTTGGTTTGAGTTAATGAATTCGTTTTATAGGAGAATCCGAATTCGTGCATAACTCATAAAATAGAGCTTATTTTCGGATTCCTGAAGAATGAGTCTGGTTCTTTCTCATAATACAAAGTTTGTTGTTTATTGTTGAAACTTCATCAGAAGTGAAGAAATAAATGAATGCCTATCAACAAATGTGGGATCTAATCTCTAGTGCTTCCTCTAAAATAATTTCCTTTCTCAATTTAGAAATGTGTGTGTGTAAGTCACAACACCCGTGACACCAAAACGGCTTTCTTTTCTCTACACTCTGCACTATGAGCACACACACCAAATCAGAAAGGGTTTTTTCTCTCTTTTCTACATTATGGACTGTGGGGACACAAAACCGCTCTCTCTCTTTTTTTTTTTTTATCGTGTGCCAGGGCGTTGTCTCACGTATTAGATTATGCTTAAGATATGAATGGGTTTATCAGTCACATCAGAATCCATACATACTGATCCTCCCGTAATAAAATGGTCGGATCTTATCAAACACACTTTGTTTCTTGTGACAATCAAGTCAGCGAAACAGCGTATACATGTCAAGACACTGAATCAAGTTTGCCACAAGAACTCATAAGTTTGGCAGTATTGCTCTGCCGTCAGCAATCATACACCCATTTTATTTTCATGAGACATGTGCAAGCACCTGTTCATCTACTGTTCTATCACTATGAATTAGTGATCTATTATCAATAAGGATACTTCTACAACTACTATCAAAGTATGTCCGGACTTCTTATGTTGTCAGTTGCTATATATGAATAAGTGGGTAGCTACTGACAAGCATTAAGCATGTCACACAGCCCAAACATATAACATTTCAAGACACACCACACAGTTAACAACCACAGTGAAGCGTGTCAAAGCCCAAACATGTAACATTCAACAGGACACTTACACAACACATTCAAATCAAACAGTCAGACAACATACAAGAACATATACCCCAGCCGGCATTGCTCCCTGCCTATTTTCGTACAGCACACTATGTGTGCGCACACCTTTATTCACAAACTCTTCAACTATAAGTTGAGTTAACCTCTTTTACCGAAGCTGCTACAGCTCGATTGGCCGAATACCCTTTGATCCTATTTCGGTGAATTTGACATCTGCCTTACATATAACAGATTAGCGGTTTAGCAGTTTTAATTTAGTTTGAGTGAAGGAATTCATTTTATAGCAAAATCCGAAATCGTGAAGAACTCATGAAAGTAAGCTTATTCTCGGATTCCTGAAACTTTAGATTTGCTCTTTCTTTTACTGCAAAGTACAACGTTGTTTTTTTTGTTTAAATCTTTCTAGACATGGTAAATATTAAGGACAAAGCAGTTTTCACATAGTTTGAGTGAAGGAATTCATTTTATAGATAAAATCCCAAGAGTCTGCTGAGAAAAGAGAGTGAATGCGAAGTAGACTTTAACACGGCTATGGGAGCGAGCCGAGTGTGGGCTAACCGGGAGAATTGCTTGAAAAAAACGCGACACCGAATGAGCGATCAGAACAAAGCCTCAATACGGGATTCTCGTGGTGTTTTTGTTGCTGCCTTGTCTTTTGCACAGAGTAAAAGACAAGGCAGCCATCGAATAGGGCCCGATTGTTCCTAGTTGGTCAGCCGAGGAGCAAGGGGGGGGGGAGCAAGCGTCTCAACCAAGCAAAGCTCACCATGGGGAAGGTGGCTATGCCAACTAGCCTGTTGCCCTGCTCCCGCAGTGACGGATAATCGTACTCTGGTTTCTCTTCATAACGTACAAGTCTTTCGCCTTTTACTAAAGATTTCTGTGGAGAGCAGCACTAATGAGTTGTTTCTATTTTTGGCAGGCTTTACCTTTGCGGGTAAAGCCCTTTCTGTCTGTGCAAAAGAAATCTTCTTACTGTGCAGAGTGACTTCTCTGAGTAGAGTCGCCTTACTTGTTGCGACTGTGCCGATGTTCGAAGCTGGAGTGCAAAGTTGTTGCTTGAATGGTGCTTGCTGGAGCGTGTGGGAGTGCAAAGTTATACCATTTAAAAGGGCTGAAGAGTGCTCAGTGCAGCGGGTGGGCGACACTCTGGCCACCTTGAAAACCGAGGTTACATCCACTACCAGGGGCAGCCCAAGTTCTGCCGCAAGTGTGGTGAGCATGGGCACCTGGTTGAGGCTTGTACCAAGGTGTTATGTGGGAAGAGCAGAGAAATTGGGCAAACTTTTGGAGAGTGTCCAAATGGCAGGAAATGTAATCTCTGTGGAGAATTAAATCACCTCTTCAGAGATTGCCCTAAATCTTTTGCCAACAAATTAAAGACGGTAAAGCCACAGTCAAGCCAACAAAGAGAAGGACCAAAGGTGGCAGTTGGTGAACAAAGTGAAGAGGTTGACCCAATAAATTCAAACTTCCCGCCAAAAGCTTGGATTGGAAGTGAGGAGCAAAAAGGGGAGGGGCCTGTAGAGGCCTCACCACTCAGTGTTGAAGTCTGTGAGAATTCACAGGCAGAGGGTGGAGCTACGCTAAATGAGGAGGAAGAGCAGACATGTGAGTCTAGTGAAGATACTCACCTCCCCGAAGGTCAACAGGCAAAGAGGACGGCATCTGAGCCTCTGATTCCCCAGTGGTATCAGAGAAGAGGGGAAGAGTTAGGTCCCTTTCAGACAGTTCTTCAGTGGAAGAACCTAGAGTCTTCCCCTCCGACTCACCAAATGAGGTCTCCTTTTTAACTTCAGCTCTGCAATCAACCCCCAGGGACTCAAAGTTAAATGCAACATTGCGTCAGAGGCCAACACCGAGAGTCCGAAATGGAAATATAGATCACCCTACTCACTTTTCACCTAAAGAAATGAAGGAAGAGCTAGTTTCCCAAGAAATAACCTGTGTGTAATTTGTTTTGATAACTTAGAAAAACGAAAATGACATACCTACTTTCCTTTATGCTTTTAATGGTTCTCACCTTCTCAACACTAAATGTGAGAAGTGTGAAATCAAAGACAAGAGCCCAGAGTATTTTATCCTTTTTAGACTCCATAAAATCAGATGTGTTTTTAATACAAGAATGTGGACTACCTTTTTTAAAAAACCATAGACAATGGGAGGAAATGTGGCCCCATTTATCGATATGGAGTGGCTCAAATCAAAATAAAAATGATGGTGTGGCCATTCTAATTAAAAATCCGCATGTTCTGGTGAAAGGTAGCACAATGGTGAGAGACGGACGGGCACTTTTAGCACACTTGAATTTTATGGGTCAAGACTTTAACCTCTTAAATATTTATGGTTTCAATGGAAAAAATGAAAGGTTTGACCTTTTAGAAGATATACAGCTTTACATGCTAGGGCAAGTACCTTTAGTTGTAGGAGGGGATTTTAACTGTATCTTGAGCAGGAAAGATAGAAAAAGAGCAGGGGTAGATTTTAAAGTGGATAAGACTTCGATTTTACTTCAGGGCATATGCAGGGATTTTAAGCTTACTGACTGTTTTAAAACCATGCATCCCAGAGAGGAGGGCTTCACCTGGTTTAGTCATGATGGCACCAGAGCCTCTCGCATTGATTATTTCTTTACTAGAGATTGCCCACCCACTGATGTTAGATTAACCCCTGTTTTCTTTTCAGACCACCTTATGCTCTCCTGCACCCTTTCACCCCCTTCTGGTGTGACGGTAGGAAGTGGTCTGTGGAAACTCAACTGTTCCCTGTTGGAGGATGAAATCATAGTCAGTCAGTACAGGGAATGTTATAAAGAGTGGCAGACCCTTCAAGACCTCTACGAAACACATGCACAATGGTGGGAAATGGTGAAGGAAACGACCCAGACTTTTTTTAAACAGCAAGGTAAACGTAAAAAAAGGAAAGAGAATAGATGTATGATGGGACTACATAAACGCTTACAGCGCTACTTTAAACTAAATCAGTGTGGCATAGACTTTAAAGAAGAAATCAAAGATGTCAAAAAGGAAATGTCAGTTTTAGCAGAAATAAAGAGTAAAGGAATTTTTGTATGAAGCAGGGAGCAGGAAATTGAGGAAGGTGAAAAAGAAAGAAAGTTATAAATAAAAAGGAGTGTATTCAAAATCTAAAAAGAGAAGATGGGTTTTTAACAAAATCCACACAAGAGATGATTGAAACTGTACATACCTTTTATAGTAACATGTACAAAGAGAAACCAGTGCACTTGGAAACATCGGCAGAAATCTTAAAATTCGTTGACAAAACCGTAAAAGAGAATGCACACTTGACACAGAATTTTACTGCTTTAGAGTTAAAAAAAATGCCTAACAGGTTTTAAGAGAAGTCGAGCTCCGGGTTTAGACGGGCTTCCTGCAGAATTCTATCTGACCTATTGGGACCTTTTATCATCAGACATTTTAGATGTTTTTAAAGATTTTGAAAAACTCGACCGACTGCCTGACAGTTTTAGAGTGGGAATAGTGACTCTACTTTATAAAAAAAATTATAAGACTGACCTAAAGAATTGGAGGCCCATCACACTTTTAAACTTTGACTGTAAACTTTTTAGCAAGGTTTTAGCGACATGGATGTCCTCTGTTTTAGAGGAGGTAATTCACCCAGACCAAGCTTGTGCCATCTCAGGGAGACAACTCACCGACAGCCTCGTACTGATTCGATCATTGATTACGCTAGAGACAGAAACACCCGGCTTGTCATCTTAAATTTAGACTTTGAAAAAGCATTTGATCGGGTCTCGCATCAATATCTCTTTCAGGTGTTGCAACCCCCCCTGCTCCTCGGCTGACCAAGTAGAAACAATCTATTCGTTGTATTCTTTTACTCTGTGCAAAAGACAAGGCAGCCACAAACACCACGGGAACACCGTATTGAGGCTTTGTTCTGACCACTCATTCGGTGTCGCGTTTCTTTCAAGCAATTCTCCCGGTTAGCCCGCACTCGGCTCGCTCCCAGAGCCGTGTTAAAGTCCACTTCGCATTCACCCTCTTTTCTCAGCAGATTAAAAGAAAGTTTCATCTTGGGCTCCCTGAAACTTCCATCCTGCACCGCTGTTTGCTTTTTCACAAGAGCAGAGGAGAGCGCACCGTTCCCAGCGGCACTGCAGTACCGGGTCGAGGCTTGGAGTGAACGGAGCAAGCTTCTTTTTCAACTCCTATTCTTAAAAATCCATTTAATATGTTGTCCTCGTATAGAGGACATATTAAACTGATAAGAACAGATACTACACTTGATCTTAGCCAAAAGGCCGAGAAGCGATAACTGTCCACTGTTTCAGGTCCGAGGGCCCTTGCTGGCACAATGCGCACTTGTAGCAGTGTTCTTTTTATGGCCATAGGTGGCCAGAGTGTCACGTTGCACCTCCGCCCACCCGCTGCACTGAGCACTCTTCAGCCCTTTTAAATGGTATAACTTTGCACTCCCGCATGCTCCAGCAAGCACCATTCAAGCAACAACTTTGCACTCCAGCTTCGAACATCGGCACAGTCGCAACAAGTAAGGCGACTCTACTCAGAGAAGTCACTCTGCAAAGTAGCAAGATTTCTTTTGCACAGACAGAAAGGGCTTCACCCGCAAAGGTAAAGCCTACCAATAATAGAAACAACTCATTAGTGCTGCTCTCCACGGAAGTCTTTAGTAAAAGGCGAAAGACTTGTACGTTATGAAGAGAAACCAGAGTACGATTATCCGTCACTGCGGGAGCAGGGCATCAGGCTAGTTGGTATAGCCACCTTCCCCATGGTGAGCTTTGCTTGGTTGAGACGCTTGCCCCCCCCCCTTGCTCCTCGGCTGACCAAGTAGGAACAATCGGGCCCTATTCGATGGCTGCCTTGTCTTTTACTCTATGCAAAAGACAAGGCAGCAACAAAAACACCACGAGAATCCCGTATTGAGGCTTTGTTCTGACCGCTCATTCGGTGTCGCGTTTCTTTCAAGCAATTCTCCCGGTTAGCCGACACTCGGCTCGCTCCCATAGCCGTGTTAAAGTCTACTTCGCATTCACTCTCTTTTCTATGCAGACTCTTGGGATTTTATCTATAAAATGAATTCCTTCACTCAAACTATGTTAAAACTGCTTGTCGTTCATATTTACCATGTCTAGAAAGATTTAAACAAAAAAAACAACGTTGTACTTTGCAGTAAAAGAAAGAGCAAATCTAAAGTTTCAGGAATCCGAGAATAAGCTTACTTTCATGAGTGCTTCACGATTTCGGATTTTGCTATAAAATGAATTCCTTCACTCAAATTAAATTAAAACTGCTAAACCGCTAATCTGTTACATGTAAGGCAGATGTCAAATTCACCGAAATAGGATCTAAGGGTATTCGGCCAATCGAGCTGTAGCAGCTTCGGTAAAAGAGTATAAGTTGAAGAGTTTGTGAATAAAGGTGTGCGCACACATAGTGAGCTGTAGGAAAATAGGCAGGGAGCAATGCCGGCTGGGGTATATGTTCTTGTATGTTGTCTGACTGTTTGATTTGAATGTGTTGTGTAAGTGTCCTGTTGAATGTTTGGGCTTTGACACTTCACTGTGGTTGTTAACTGTGTGGTGTGTCCTGAAATGTTATATGTTTGGGCTGTGTGACATGCTTAATGCTTGTCAGTAGCTACCCACTTATTCATATATAGCAACTGACAACATAAGAAGTCTGGACATACTTTGATAGTAGTTGTAGAAGTATCCTTATTGATAATAGATAAACTAATTCATAGTGATAGAACAGTAGATGAACAGGTGCCTGCACATGTCTCACGAAAATAAAATGGGTGTATGATTGCTGACGGCAGAGCAATACTGCCAAACTTATGAGTTCTTGTGGCAAACTTGATTCAGTGTCTTGACGTGTATACGCTGTTTCGCTGACTTGATTGTCACAAGAAACAAAGTGTGTTTGATAAGATCCGACCATTTTATTACGGGAGGATCAGTATGTATGGATTCTGATGTGACTGATAAACCCATTCGTATCTTAAGCATAATCTAATACCATAATCGCCCTGGCACACGATAAAAAAAAAAAGAGAGAGCGGTTTTGTGTCCCCACAGTCCATAGTGTAGAAAAGAGAGAAAAAAGCCTTTCTGATTTGGTGTGTGTGCTCAAAGTGCAGAGTGTAGAGAAAAGAAAGCCGTTTTGGTGTCACGGGTGTTGTGACTTACACACACACATTTCTGAATTGAGAAAAGAAATTATTTTAGAGGAAGCAGTAGAGTTTAGATCCCACATTTGTTGATAGGCATTCATTTATTTCTTCACTTCTGATGAAGTTTCAACAATAAACAACAAACTTTGTATTATGAGAAAGAACCAGACTCATTCTTCAGGAATCCGAAAATAAGCACGAATTCGGATTCTCCTATAAAACGAATGAATTAACTCAAACCAAGTTAAGACTGCTTTGTCCTTCATATTTATTCATGTCTAATCAAGTTTCAACGATAAACAACGTTGTACTTTGTAGAATGAGAAAGAACTTCTTCAGCAATAAGCATCTCTCGACATATGACGAAATACAGATTTTGCTATAAAATAAATTTCTTCTATCAGCGTGACTTAAAACTGTTTGTCCTCCTTATTTATCCACTTCAAATCAAGTTTCAACAATTAAAAAAAAATTGTAGTTTGAGAAAGAACAACTTAATCTTCAGCAATCAGTATAAAAAGAGGGTAACAAAAGGTGCAAATGCCAACCATACATCACTAAAAGGTGGGGCGGAAGTATTCAGCTGCAAGTAGGTGTGAATGTTCGACCATAATTTGTAAAAAGTGGGTAAGAAAAGGTTCGAATGCCCGACTAAATATTAACAAAAGCGGGAGGAGAGGTCTTCGGATGAGAGTGGGTGAGAATTTCCTACCATACAAGTATGGTGGAGAGGAAGCTGTGATTGAACGACAATAGTAAAAAGCAGGTGAGAAAAGGTGCGAATGTCAAAACATACATGATCAAAACAGGGAGCGGAGGTGTTTGGCTGCAAGAAGGTGTGAATATCCACCCATAATTACTGAAAAATGGGTAAGAAAAGGTGCGAATGCCCAACCATACATCATCAAAAGCAGGAGTGGATGTGTTCGGCTACAAGAAGGTTTGAATGTCCAACCATAGTTTTTAAAAAGCGGGTAAGAACAGGTTTGTATGCCCGACTGTACACAATCAAAAGAGGGAGCGGAGTTGTTCAGCTACAAGAAGGTGTGAAAGTCTGACCATGGTTTGTAAAAAGCGGGTAAGAACAGGTTCGTATGCCCGAATATACACCATCAAATGCTGGAGCGGAGGTGTTCGGCTGTGAGTAGGTGTGAATCTCCAACCATAATTGCTGAAAAATGTGTTACAAAAGGTAAGAATGCCGGTCCATACATCATCAAAAGCGGGAGAGGTGGTGTTCGGCTGCAAGTAGGTGTGAATGTCCAGCCATAATTACTCACAAATGGGTAAGAAAAGGTAGTATTGCCAGACCATACATGATCAAAACAGGGAGCGGAGGTGGTTAAGCTGCAAGAAGGTGTTAATGTCCGACTAAAGTTTGTAAAAAGCGGGTAAGAAAAGGTGCGAATGCCCGACAATGTATGATCAAAAGAGGGAGCGGAGGTTTTCAGCTGAAAGAAGGTCTGAATGTCCAACCATAATTTGTAAAATCCGGGGAAGAAAAGGCTCGAAAGCCCGACTATACACCATCAAAAGCTGAAGCGGAGGTGTTCAGCTGCAAGAAGGTCTGAATGTCCATCAATAATTGCTAGAAAACATGAAAGAGAATTTTCGAATATCAAACCGCACATGATAATAAGCGGGAGAGGAGGTGTTCAGCTGCAAGAAGGTGTGAATGTCCACCCATAATTACTGAAAAATGGGTAAGAAAAGGTGCGAATTCCCAACCATACATCATCAAATGCACGAGTGGATGTGTTCGGCTACAAGAAGGTTTGAATGTCCGACCATAGTTTGTAAAAAGCGGGTAAGAAAAGGTTCGAATGCCCAAACATACACCATCAAAAGAGGGAGCGGAGGTGTTCCGCTGTAAGAAGGTGTGAATGTCCGACCATAGTTGGTAAAAAGCGGGTAAGAAAAGGTTAAAATACCCGACTGTACACAATCAATAGCGGGAGCGGAGTTGTTCGGCTACTAAAAGGTGTGAAAGTCCGACCCTGGTTTTAAAAAGCGGGTAAGAAAAGGTTCGAATGCCCGAACATACACCATCAAAAGAGGTAGCGGAGGTTTTCCGCTGTAAGACGGTGTGAATGTCCGATCATAGTTGGTAAAAAGCGGGTAAGAAAAGGTTAAAATACCCGACTGTACACAATCAAAAGAGGGAGCGGAGTTGTTCAGCTAAGAGAAGGTGTGAAAGTCCGACCATGGTTTGTAAAAAGCGGGTAAGAAAAGGTTCGTATGCCCGAATATACACTATCAAAACCGGAAGCGTAGGTGTTCGGCTGCAAGAAGGTGTGAACGTCCGACCAAAGTTTGTGAAAAAGCTGTTAAGAAAGGGTTCGAATATCTAACCAAACATAATCAAAAGCGGGAGCAGAGCTGTTCGACTTTAAGTAGGTGTGAATGTCAGAGAATAATTAGCAAAAAGCTGATGAGAAAGGGTGAGAAATCCCGACTATACACCATCAAATGCGGTAGCGGAGTTGTTCGGCTGTGAGTAGGTGTGATTCTCCAACCATAATTGCTGAAAAATATGTTAGAAAAGGTAAGAATGCCGGTCCATACATCATCAAAAGCGGGAGAGGTGGTGTTCGGCTGCAAGTAGGTGTGAATGTCCATTAATAATTGCTTTAAAACATGAAAGAAAATTTTCGAATATCAAACCTTACATGATCATTAGCGGGAGAGGAGGTGTTCAGCTGCAAGAAGGTGTGAATATCCACCCATAATTACTGAAAAATGGGTAGGAAAAGATGCGAATGTCCAACCATAAATCATCAAAAGCAGGAGTGGAGTTGTTCAGCTACAAGAAGGTATGAAAGTACAACCATGGTTTGTAAAAAGCGGGTAAGAAAAGGTTAAAATACCCGACTGTACACAATCAATAGCGGGAGCGGATGTGTTCGGCTACAAGAAGGTGTGAAAGTCCGACCATGGTTTGTAAAAAGCGGGTAAGAAAAGGTGTAATGTCCGACAATGTATGATCAAAAGAGAGAGCGGAGGTTTTCGGATACAAGAAGGTTTGAATGTCCCACCATAGTTTGTAAAACGCGGGTAAGAAAAGGTTCGAATGCCCGACTATACACAATCAATAGCGGGAGCGGATGTGTTCGGCTACAAGAAGGTGTGAAAGTCCGATCATGGTTTGTAAAAACCGGGAAGAAAAGGCTCGAAAGCCCGACCATACACCATCAAAAAGAAGGTTTGAATGTCCATCAATAATTGCTTTAAAACAAGAAAGTAAATTTTCGAATATCAAACCGTACATGATCATAAGCGGGAGAGGAGGTGTTCCGCTGTAAGACAGTGTGAATGTCCGACCATAGTTGGTAAAAAGCGGGTAAGAAAAGGTTAAAATACCCGACTGTACACAATCAATAGCGGGAGCGGAGTTGTTCGGCTACTAAAAGGTGTGAAAGTCCGACCCTGGTTTGTAAAAAGCGGGTAAGAAAAGGTTCGAATGCCGAACATACACCATCAAAAGAGGGAGCGGAGGTGTTCCGCTGTAAGACGGTGTGAATGTCCGATCATAGTTGGTAAAAAGTTGAAGAGTTGAAGAGCCCAAAATTTTGTTGATATTTAGTCGGACATTCGCACCTTACCCGCTTTTGGAAAACTATGGCCTTCTTGCAGCCAAACACCTCTGATCTCGCTTTTGATGATGTAAGGTTGGGCATTCAGACCTTGCTTCACCTGCTTTTCACCAAATATAGTCGGACATTCACACCTTCTTGCAGCCGAACACTTCCGCTTTTAGTGTTCTATGAGGCATTCACATATTTTTTTTCACCGTATTTTATAGATTATGGTTGGAAATTCTCACCCACTCTCATCCGAAGACCTCTCCTCCCGCTTTTGTTAATATATAGTTTGGCATTCGAACCTTTTCTTACCCGCTTTTTACAAATTATAGTCGAACATTCACACCTACTTGTAGGTACTTGTAGCTGAATACTTCCGCTCCACCTTTTAGGTATGTATGGTTGGCATTTGCACCTCTTTTTATACTGATTGCTGAAGATTAAGTTGTACTTTCTCAAACTACAACATCTTTTTATTTGTTGAAACTTGATTTGAAGTGGATAAATAAGGAGGACAAACAGTTTTAAGTCAGGCTGATAGAAGGAATTAATTTTCTAGCAAAATCTGTACTTCGTCATATGTCGAGAGATGCTTATTGCTGAAGAAGTTCTTTCTCATTCTACAAAGTACAACGTTGTTTATCGTTGAAACTTGATTAGACATGAATAAATATGAAGGACAAGGCAGTCTTAACTTGGTTTGAGTTAATTAATTCGTTTTATAGGAGAATCCGAATTCGTGCTTATTTTCGGATTCCTGAAGAATGAGTCTGGTTCTTTCTCATAATACAAAGTTAGTTGTTTATTGTTGAAACTTCATCAGAAGTGAAGAAATAAATGAATGCCTATCAACAAATGTGGGATCTAAACTCTACTGCTTCCTCTAAAATAATTTCTTTTCTCAATTCAGAAATGTGTGTGTGTAAGTCACAACACCCGTGACACCAAAACGGCTTTCTTTTCTCTCTTTTCTCTACACTCTGCACTATGAGCACACACACCAAATCAGAAAGGCTTTTTTCTCTCTTTTCTACATTATGGACTGTGGGGACACAAAACCGCTCTCTCTTTTTTTTTTGATTGTGTGCCAGGGCGTTGTCTCACGTATTAGATTATGCTTAAGATACGAATGGGTTTATCAGTCACATCAGAATCCATACATACTGATCCTCCCGTAATAAAATGGTCGGATCTTATCAAACACACTTTGTTTCTTGTGACAATCAAGTCAGCGAAACAGCGTATACACGTCAAGACACTGAATCAAGTTTGCCACAAGAACTCATAAGTTTGGCAGTATTGCTCTGCCGTCAGCAATCATACACCCATTTTATTTTCGTGAGACATGTGCAAGCACCTGTTCATCTACTGTTCTATCACTATGAATTAGTTTATCTATTATCAATAAGGATACTTCTACAACTACTATCAAAGTATGTCCAGACTTCTTATGTTGTCAGTTGCTATATATGAATAAGTGGGTAGCTACTGACAAGCATTAAGCATGTCACACAGCCCAAACATATAACATTTCAGGACACACCACACAGTTAACAACCACAGTGAAGTGTCAAAGCCCAAACATTCAACAGGACACTTACACAACACATTCAAATCAAACAGTCAGACAACATACAAGAACATATACCCCAGCCGGCATTGCTCCCTGCCTATTTTCCTACAGCTCACTATGTGTGCGCACACCTTTATTCACAAACTCTTCAACTTATACTCTTTAACCAAAGCTGCTACAGCTTGATTGGCCGAATACCCTTAGATCCTATTTCGGTGAATTTGACATCTGCCTTACATGTAACAGATTAGCGGTTTAGCAGTTTTAATTTAGTTTGAGTGAAGGAATTCATTTTATAGCAAAATCCGAAATCGTGAAGCACTCATGAAAGTAAGCTTATTCTCGGATTCCTGAAACTTTAGATTTGCTCTTTCTTTTACTGCAAAGTACAACGTTGTTTTTTTTGTTTAAATCTTTCTAGACATGGTAAATATGAACGACAAAGCAGTTTTAACATAGTTTGAGTGAAGGAATTCATTTTATAGATAAAATCCCAAGAGTCTGCAGAGAAAAGAGAGTGAATGCGAAGTAGACTTTAACACGGCTATGGGAGCGAGCCGAGTGTCGGCTAACCGGGAGAATTGCTTGAAAGAAACGCGACACCGACTGAGCGGTCAGAACAAAGCCTCAATACGGGATTCTCGTTGTGTTTTTGTTGCTGCCTTGTCTTTTGCATAGAGTAAAAGACAAGGCAGCCATCGAATAGGGCCCGATTGTTCCTACTTGGTCAGCCGAGGAGCAGGGGGGGGGGGGGGGGGGGGGGGGGGCAAGCGTCTCAACCAAGCAAAGCTCACCATGGGGAAGGTGGCTATACCAACTAGCCTGATGCCCTGCTCCCGCAGTGATGGATAATCGTACTCTGGTTTCTCTTCATAACATACAAGTCTTTCGCCTTTTACTAAAGACTTCCGTGGAGAGCAGCACTAATGAGTTGTTTCTATTTTTGGCAGGCTTTACCTTTGCGGGTGAAGCCCTTTCTGTCTGTGCAAAAGAAATCTTGCTACTTTGCAGAGTGACTTCTCTGAGTAGAGTCGCCTTACTTGTTGCGACTGTGCCGATGTTCGAAGCTGGAGTGCAAAGTTGTTGCTTGAATGGTGCTTGCTGGAGCATGTGGGAGTGCAAAGTTATACCATTTAAAAGGGCTGAAGAGTGCTCAGTGCAGCGGGTGGGCGGAGGTGCAACGTGACACTCTGGCCACCTATGGCCATAAAAAGAACACTGCTACAAGTGCGCATTGTGCCAGCAAGGGCCCTCGGACCTGAAACAGTGGACAGTTATCGCTTCTCGGCCTTTTGGCTAAGATCAAGTGTAGTATCTGTTCTTGTCAGTTTAATATGTCCTCTATACGAGGACAACATATTAAATGGATTTTTAAGAATAGGAGTTGAAAAAGAAGCTTGCTCCGTTCACTCCAAGCCTCGACCCGGTACTGCAGTGCCGCTGGGAACGGTGCGCTCTCCTCTGCTCTTGTGAAAAAGCAAACAGTGGTGCAGGATGGAAGTTTCAGGGAGCCCAAGATGAAACTTTCTTTTAATCTGCTGAGAAAAGAGAGTGAATGCGAAGTGGACTTTAACACGGCTCTGGGAGCGAGCCGAGTGCGGGCTAACCGGGAGAATTGCTTGAAAGAAACGCGACACTGAATGAGTGGTCAGAACAAAGCCTCAATACGGTGTTCCAGTGGTGTTTGTGGCTGCCTTGTCTTTTGCACAGAGTAAAAGACAAGGCAGCCATCGAATAGATTGTTTCTACTTGGTCAGCCGAGGAGCGGGGGGGGGGGGGGCAAGCGTCTCAACCAAGCAACGCTCACCAAGTAGGAACAATCGGGCCCTTTTCGATGGCTGCAACACCTGAAAGAGATATTGATGCGAGACCCGATCAAAGTCTAAATTTAAGATGACAAGCCGGGTGTTTCTGTCTCTAGCGTAATCAATGATGTCTCGAATCAGTACGAGGCTGTCGGTGAGTTGTCTCCCTGAGATGGCACAAGCTTGGTCTGGGTGAATTACCTCCTCTAAAACAGAGGACATCCGTGTCGCTAAAACCTTGCTAAAAAGTTTACAGTCAAAGTTTAAAAGTGTGATGGGCCTCCAATTCTTTAGGTCAGTCTTATCATTTTTTTTATAAAGTAGAGTCACTATTCCCACTCTAAAACTGTCAGGCAGTCGGTCGAGTTTTTCAAAATCTTTAAAAACATCTAAAATGTCTGATGATAAAAGGTCCCAATAGGTCAGATAGAATTCTGCAGGAAGCCCGTCTAAACCCGGAGCTCGACTTCTCTTAAAACCTGTTAGGCATTTTTTTAACTCTAAAGCAGTAAAATTCTGTGTCAAGTGTGCATTCTCTTTTACGGTTTTGTCAACGAATTTTAAGATTTCTGCCGATGTTTCCAAGTGCACTGGTTTCTCTTTGTACATGTTACTATAAAAGGTATGTACAGTTTCAATCATCTCTTGTGTGGATTTTGTTAAAAACCCATCTTCTCTTTTTAGATTTTGAATACACTCCTTTTACTTATAACTTTCTTTCTTTTTCACCTTCCTCAATTTCCTGCTCCCTGCTTCTTACAAAAATTCCTTTACTCTTTATTTCTGCTAAAACTGACATTTCCTTTTTGACATCTTTGATTTCTTCTTTAAAGTCTATGCCACACTGATTTAGTTTAAAGTAGCGCTGTAAGCGTTTATGTAGTCCCATCATACATCTATTCTCTTTCCTTTTTTTACGTTTACCTTGCTGTTTAAAAAAAGTCTGGGTCGTTTCCTTCACCATTTCCCACCATTGTGCATGTGTTTCGTAGAGGTCTTGAAGGGTCTGCCACTCTTTATAACATTCCCTGTACTGACTGACTATGATTTCATCCTCCAACAGGGAACAGTTGAGTTTCCACAGACCACTTCCTACCGTCACACCAGAAGGGGGTGAAAGGGTGCAGGAGAGCATAAGGTGGTCTGAAAAGAAAACAGGGGTTAATCTAACATCAGTGGGTGGGCAATCTCTAGTAAAGAAATAATCAATGCGAGAGGCTCTGGTGCCATCATGACTAAACCAGGTGAAGCCCTCCTCTCTGGGATGCATGGTTTTAAAACAGTCAGTAAGCTTAAAATCCCTGCATATGCCCTGAAGTAAAATCGAAGTCTTATCCACTTTAAAATCTACCTCTGCTCTTTTTCTATCTTTCCTGCTCAAGATACAGTTAAAATCCCCTCCTACAACTAAAGGTACTTGCCCTAGCATGTAAAGCTGTATATCTTCTAAAAGGTCATACCTTTCATTTTTTCCATTGAAACCATAAATATTTAAGAGGTTAAAGTCTTGCCCCATAAAATTCAAGTGTGCTAAAAGTTCCCGTCCGTCTCTCACCACTGTGCTACCTTTCACTAGAACATGCGGATTTTTAATTAGAATGGCCACACCATCATTTTTATTTTGATTTGAGCCACTCCATATCGATAAATGGGGCCACATTTCCTCCCATTGTCTATGGTTTTTTAAAAAAGGTAGTCCACATTCTTGTATTAAAAACACATCTGATTTTATGGAGTCTAAGAAGGATAAAATACTCTGGGCTCTTGTCTTTGATTTCACACTTCTCACATTTAGTGTTGAGAAGGTGAGAACCATTAAAAGCATAAAGGAAAGTAGGTATGTCATTTTCGTTTTTCTAAGTTATCAAAACAAATTACACACAGGTTATTTCTTGGGAAACTAGCTCTTCCTTCATTTCTTTAGGTGAAAAGTGAGTAGGGTGATCTATATTTCCTTTTCGGACTCTCGGTGTTGGCCTCTGACGCAATGTTGCATTTAACTTTGAGTCCCTGGGGGTTGATTG